>CM058240.1:15882608-16081333 GCA_030180135.1 Orychophragmus violaceus
AGAGAAGAGAGAGAGGAAGAGAGAGAGAGAGAGAGAGAGAGAGAGATTGTATGTGTCGAATGAACAAGATGGTTTTTGGCCGAATAAGAATATTTTTGTTTATTTGATTATTTGTTTTTTTGAATATGTGGACAATGACATGGAGGAAGGTTTGATTCTAATTGGTTTGGGCATTAATACATTAAACTGATGTGGCAAGCTCTTATGCATTCCAGGAGCTGATGTGTCAACACTAAAAGATGCACTGCTTCCTTTATATATATATATATATATAATTTATCAGAATACGTTTGTAGTTTTCCATAGAGCCTCTAAACGGCTTGTAACCCACCTCACGCTCAGCGTTTAATTAGAGTACGCTACTATTTCTAGCATAACCAATATCCATGGTTACCTCTGACAAACACTTGCATAGAAGATGTGATGCACTGCAGCTGCTACTCATGTCATATACTCATATATGCCAAAAAAAAAATTACAATCGGTCGTCATGCGCTTCGCATCTGGCATGATCGACCTAGAGCACAGTATTCCGGTCTACGAATCCAAGTCGAATACTCTTTATACGACCCAAACCATCATATGAATCTTCTCTTCTACTTTTCAACACGCATTAGAAGCAACCACTATCCTTTCCCACACTCCAGATTTTTTTCCGACAAGTTGTGTAACATCGATCCTTGTTCTTCTCTTAAGGTCATAAGACTTTTTAGAGAACATCCTTTAATTTTGTTCTCCCAAAGGTTATAATGTGCATATTAATTAGTGTCATTCGTCAAAAACAAATAACTTATCGTAAACTCTTGAATGTCTTGATCTTCTTTTCGGAAGCTCCAATGACTAGTAAAATTCAACATTACCTTAGGTATTTTACCTATCTTTTCTTTGTTTCTTTTGAACATTAACTATCTTATGCCAATGAATAGTCTATCCTTTTTTCGTAGGTCGAGCTGCTTACCAACAAGTTTTCCGAAAAATCATCAATATATATATATAGGTGAAACCAGAAAATTCGTCCCAAAATATATATATTATTATCAAAATCTTAAGATGGGTATAATGTTTTGGTTTGTTCGTCTTTGTAGAGAAGTTCTAACGTCACGAGAATGATAGTCGTAAGTCGGAGATTCAAAAATGGGAGTATGAGACTGTAGATGAACTTTTTGTTTTTGGTAAAAAAATGTAGATGAACTTCGTGTAACATATGTAACATATATTGAAAAGAAGCTCATCGATCGATATATTTATTTTATTGTTGACAACGAAGTCCATTGGTTAATTTTAGGTGTAAATCCGTAATTTTTATAGTAACTAATTTTTAAAAGCGTAAATAAGATATACAATTGTTTTATGGTGTCGTCGTTAATTATATTTTTCTTTATCAGGAAAATAATTATTTATAATAATACAGAATATAACATCGTAAATATTTTGATGACGAGTGGACACAAATTCCACCATCTCGTGGATTAGGATATATATAAAAGTTCGAATATATTAATTGTGATTCAATTATAAACTCATAATTCTTGTAGTTTCTAATTTTTAACTGAAGTTCCTATTTTAGTTAGTTAACCTTTTTTGGAACGTTGTACTTTAAGCATTTAGCTTCTATTTTATAGTCTAAGCAAATCAAATACAAGATTACATTCTTTAATTTTTGCCGGTGAAAAAGACAAGGATTTGGGTATATTCACAATCGTGATTCCAAGAACGGCATCGTCGGCATGCCTATTAATATTAATTACTATTTATTAAATTTTTTTTGTAGGATTACTCTTATAAAGTGAGGGGCTTTTAAGGTGTCAAAGATTCCAATTTTTATTTAAACATATGTATATGTATCTGACTCGTAGAGAATTTTTTTATCATTAGGGGTGAAACTATTATTCAGAATTCGAAATCTGATCTATTCCAAAAATCTAAATATAAGAAGAGGCCGGATCCAAATCCAAATAGTAAAACATAGGATCCGTTCAAACTGGATCCGGATATCTTAATCTTAAGATCTAGATCAAAGCCATTAAATATATTAAATACTTTTAAATATATATAATTTATATTATTTTATACTATAAAATATAGATATAAATTTTAAATTTAATTATTTTTTATAATATATTTTATTTTACTTTCAAATATATTATATAAAATATTATTTTTTATAACTATACTTACTTTTAACATTTTTGTTATTTTTAAAATTTATCTAGATATTCGCGGATATCATGATCTTTAGGCGATATCCAAAATCTGGATATCTAAGAATCTCAAATCCGGATAAAGATAGTAATTTTACGGATCTGTCAAATAAGGATCCGAATCCGGATATCTTAAATTTTTCTAGATATCCGATCCGTCCCAACACTATTTATCATATAAAAATAAAAGAAAATGAAAAAATGAAAAGTTTAATACTACGATTTTACAATTTTTAGTAATCACATATTTTATTTATAATTAATAACCATATAGTAACTTGGATCACGATTTCTATCAAATATTATTTTGTCACAAAATGATTTCTATCAATTATTTCACCATTTCCATAACAATTATTAAAAAATGTTATTTTTAGATTTTATAGTAAAGTTATTTTTGTTTAATATCATTCTAGTTATTATATATTATTATATTTACATGAATTTGTTTATTGCAAATTACCAAATGAGAACGATAGCTACAAGTTCAGTTATAAATCTTAGACAGATTAGTTGTGTCAGAATTAATGAGACAATAAACTACTAAAATATCACATCCATAATGTCTATAAGTACTATACATATAGTTTATCTTAGTGAAATGTTGATCACTTAATTTCTGCTTAAAAATAGAAAGAACTTGAACCTATTGGCTGGCCGGTGAAGAGAATATACTTATTTTTTAATTAATTTACAATTATAATTATTTTATGGCTATAAATATTTTGGTAATATTTTTAAACTTCTTCCCACCGTGTCCATATTGTCGATTGGTCGTTGTACATTAGATTGTAAGTGCAGATACTTTAGAAATAAATATTACAATTTTTTTCTTCTTATTTTGTCCCATTGAAAATATCTAAGATACCAATATTGCATTACTTTTCTACGAGAGATATTTGCTAATATCTTCGATGTTAAAAAATTATGTTTATTAGTATCTTCGTTATTTCTTACTATTAATTATAAAAAGACTAAGTTATTCTAATTTTTAATTGAAAATCCTTGTTACATTTTTTTTTTTTTTTTATAAAAAGACTACTCAAAGATAGATAAATATGCATTAAAAATAAAATTATTAGTGGTTAAGCTAACGACGCTGCATTAAGTTCATTAATACTTGGGGACCATTGGGACAATGAACTAATTATTCATAGCCTCATAGGTAGGATTAGCTTTTTCGAATATAAATTTATAAGTAGTCCATGCAAAATGAAATAAAAAAAGTTTATTACCAGCTGTCGATAAATCAGAGGAAGATATAACCATATATATATTTTTTTGTTTTGTCATCATGTAATCAATACTATTAAAAAATTAGAGTCTTTAGAAAACTAATCTTTGTGGCATGTATTATTTACAATTTGTGCCATTAAAAAATTTAATAGTGTTTTTATTATTCATTAAGGGTAATTAAGTAATATAACAATTTCTCTACTATCCATGTTTCCAAACAAGACAATTACTAAACATGTATCCAAACAAGCTAAATATAATGAATTTCACTTTTTTAATTAATTAAATATATATATATATATATATATATATAAACATGAAACTATTAAATCAATTGATAAATATAACTAAATAATTTAAACATCAACTATTTTATAAATATAAGATAATATTCTTTAATTATAATTATATTCAAAATTTAAATATAATATATTTTAATATCTTTTTTATTTTTTATTTCAAATATAAATATTTATGTTTATATTAAAATAAAATTTTAAAATTATATTAAATTAATTTATTTCGTAAGAATTTGTTTTTACGATTGCATTTTTAGCGGGTTGTTACATCATATTGCAAAATATTTAAACTATTATGAGAGCGAGTTGAAAAATAAATTAGCCAATTTCGAATTCTAAAAATAAACTTTGCATGAGTTTAAAACAAATATAATATATATATATATTCAAAATCATATATTTTAATTTAATAAAAAATATCAAAATTATTCAATATTAAAACTTATAATGCAAAATCGCTATTTCAATCTGTTTATATTTACGATATATCTCTTCTCAAATAACACACAACTTTTTTAAACCTAAATTATTAATTTATTTTTATAATGCGGATTAAACAATTATAAAAAAATTAGATTGCATAATTAAAAAATTTAATTACTAATAACAAAATAAATATAATTTAAATTTGTAAAGAAAAGTAAATCCGCGCTTTGTAAGCGCAGATCAAAATCTAGTTCATATTTCAAACTAGAGAATTTGCACTATATATAAAGTTATAAACCAAAAGGATATAGGGATACTGATTGTGGTAGGCTAAAAATTAACAATACAATACAGATGAAAATGATCATGGACCAATATTGGGCTTTATGAGCGATTGCATTGTTAGACTTATGGGTTTATCTATTTTTTTTATTGGATCCGAGAATTGTAGTTTCGAAATTATGATTCTTAAAACGGTAATAACTCAGTGGAAGCTCCTATGGGCCAAGTATTTAATCAAAAATTTATTAATGTTTTACACCAAAATGTATGATTAAAATATCTATTATCATTTTCTTTGGTCCACAATTGTTTCGTTTTGTTCACATAAAAGGAGACAGATTCAAGTTCTAATAGAACTTGTTTTGCTAAAAGGTCTACCACACAATTGGCGGATCTCGGAACGAAGCTAAAAGAAATCAATGAAAAATGACATAACAAAGCTTGATATATAATTTGAGATCTCAACTCTCTCCTCTCATGTGTTGATGGCGCTGATCAAAATTTGTGAAATCTGAGTAGAATTGTATGTCATTGAATCCT
Source organism: Orychophragmus violaceus (assembly GCA_030180135.1). NCBI lineage: Eukaryota > Viridiplantae > Streptophyta > Magnoliopsida > Brassicales > Brassicaceae > Orychophragmus > Orychophragmus violaceus. Next base: position 15,887,593 of record CM058240.1, read on the forward strand.
CTCAAAATTGCTTCCATCATATATATATATTTGTATCTTTTAACTTGATAAGTACCTCATCCTTATCAACACGGAACACTATCCAACTCCACAACTGAAAGAGTCACATCGCCAAGCAATTAATCCATGTGAAATGAGGTACTTCTTGTGTCTTTACCATGTCCGTGACCTTTTGTGTTGGGTTCTTTTGAGCATTTTGCCATTCTTTGGAATCCACCATTGCTTTTGTTAATGTCTCTTCATCGGTAGTAGATGAACTTTCAAAGATGCACCTGTTACGCGATTTCCAAATCTTCCAGCATATAAATGGGTATCACTAATCTCAGTTGGTGTAACATGGTTCTTTTTGTCTTGTAAAAACTTATTGATTGATGGAGTTTGTCCGTAGTCTCGCATAGATATTGGTGCCAAATCTCATGCTCTTTGCGCACAATGACATTCAAATAGGAGATGATCAACCGTTTCAATGCAGTTACACCTTTTGCATAACTAACGCAATTCGAATCTTTTTTCGCGCCAGCTCATTTCTAACTGGAAGAGCTCCAACTAAAAATGAGTTCTATTATCATTTATATAAATTCATAGAAACAAATTTTCAAAATACTTTAGGATGGTGCAAATGAAACTGTTTGGCATAAATCTTTATTAAGCGGTAAAAGTGACGACTGAATTGTCATAACAATTCTCCTAAATTATAACAAAATAATAATAATAAATCAATGTTGTAATAACTAGATAACACAATGAAACAACAAGCATTTGTAATATTATATATCCTTCTTATAGATTAGTACATATTTTTTGAATCCCTTATCATCAGCTTACGAGAATCAATTACAGTACTTACTAGTTTTTAGTAATTTACCAAGTAAGATTCGAGTCCATTTAAAATATAATTGATTCATTCGCAATCTTGATTATGTTAATTAAAAAAAACTCGTATAAAGTCTTTAATTATGCTAAACTAAATATGAACAGTGAACCAAATGGCCTTGAACTAGTGGCAATAGCGTGAATGCTTTCCAAAACTGGGGCAATCCGAGAAGTCGTACGTGATGATTTTTCATTCCGAAGCATATAATTTCATATAGATTTTCTTTTTTCTTTTAGGTTGGAGAATCTCATAAATCGATTTCGGATAGATCCGACATCATATACGTACGGGTGGATGCTATTTATTTTGAATTTTTGATATACGTCATAGATCTTTTAGAATGTTTTTTCGTTCAACAAAATTTTTAGAATGTATTTTCAGTTTTTTCATATGTATTATGATCTACAAATTGTTGAGAACATTTTGGAACTTATCGGCGACTCCCACATGCCTTTTGGATTTTTGAAAGATAAGAAAGAACAAAGCATATGAACATCAATAATTGAAAATTCTGACATATGGTATGGGTCGTAAGATTCCGCTAGGCTAGTATGACAATTCATATGGTGGAGATATAAAAATCATCTAAGCTTCATTCACTATTGGTTTGCTATCTTCCAAAGCTAAGGACACTTTCTCATATTTTGCTTCACAAAGTTTCTAGTTTCAAGATGTGGTTTATTATTTATGTATCTTGTTACTGTAATACAGGAATACCACTCTCTTGAGCGGTTTGGTGGATGAATAAAAAGGGTACTGTTATTAAAAAAAACATATTTTTAAGTTATTAGGAAAGGTCAGACGATGAGAGGCAAATAACTAGTGACTATAACATCTTGCGATGAATGATAATAAAGATTTGATGACCCACATCGTAAAACTTTAACATTTTTTCACATTTTTTAATATTTATATTAATTTTAGTATATTTAATTTAAACATTCTCTATGAACATTTTCTTGAGCTAGTGACTAACGAAAAGGAAAATTAATTGATAATTACACCAAAATATAGTGCATCACATGATTACACATGCAAACTAAATCAATGTATTTATGATTATATTAATAAATGAAATTATAGAGTAACATACATTAGCAAACATAAATTATGTGGGTAACACTATAACCATAAGCTATTTACGGAAAATATGTCACAAAAACAAAATATATTTTTTGTTTTTTTCTAGACCAAACAAAATTACTATTTTACACATAATTTTGTGAGCCATTTCAGATATGATAAATTGCACTGGTTAGAACTAAGATAAACTAGTGGAGGACTGACATTATATTATAATGATGATGTATCTAATGTGGATATCATATATTCTAGTATTAGATTTATTGACATTGACGCGGATTTACAAGGGATGGAGTATCGATACCATTTGTTTATGTCGACTCGGTACAAAAGTTAAGAAATCAAATGTGAGAAAGACTGACTCAAATTGGATTAAATAGGACAAATCTGTGGTTTATTATTGAGAACCTGAATGAAATTACTGCAAATCATGAAAACCAGAGAGGAGCATTACGACATGCCTCGACTTTCATATCGTTTAATAACATGATTAAGGATTGCGGCTTGATAGAATTTCCGTCTTTGGAGGACTCTCTTTCTTGGAGAGGCGGAGAGGAAACCAACTCATCAGATGTAAACTGGATAGGGCATTAGCAAATTATGATTGGCACACAATCTTCCCTTTCTCCTTTGTGGAATACATGAGAATGATACGTTTAGATCACTGTGCGATTGTGACAACTATTGAGAATACAATTTATAAGATACAAAGTCAGTTCACGTTCGATAAACGATGGATGAGACAAGAAGGGTTGATGGAGATAATAAAGCTAGGATGGGACAGTCCGAAAGGTAATACTGGCGCAGATTTTGTCTCCAAGATTGGTAGATGTAAACACGAGTTGTCAAAATAGAAGAAAAATAATCTCATACATGGAAAGAATAAAATTAATGAGTTACAGAAAGCTCTAGAAGAGATTCAAAAAAATGACAGCCGATCACATGAAGAGTTAATGAAAATTACACAAATATTGAAAGAGGTTTACAGAGATGATGAACTATTTTGGCAGCAGAAAAGTCAAAATCTATGACATACATCTGGAGATCAACATACAAAATTATTTTTTTGCCTTACAAATACATAGGCAAGCAAGAAATAGAATCGTTGGACTTTACAATTCAAGTGGAGAATGGGTAACGAAAGATAATGATGTAGAACATGTGGCTGTAAAATATTTTGAGGAGCTTTTTAACTCTATCAACTTAAAGAATATTGAAGATTTTATGCAAGATGTTTCATCATCAATTACAACTCAAATGAATGAGAAACTTATGGTTGTAGCTTCAGAAGAGGAAGCTAAAAGAATATTGTTTATGATGCATCTAGAAAAAGCTCTGGATTCGGATGGAATGATATCATTGTTCTATCAACAATCTTGGTCGGTGGTGAAAATGATGTCACTCAGTGGTTAACAAGTTAATCCGAGATGGGAATTTAAATCCAAGGATAAACATGACAAATATTTATCTTATTCCTAAGACTGAACGTCTGAGCAAAATGATATAAATGAGACATATTATCCTATGTAATATGGGGTATAAGATCATTTACAAGGTTCTATGTCAACGTCTGAAGGGACTCCTGCCAAATCTCATTTCGGAAACCCAATCGGCCTTTATGGCATGAAGATTGATTTCAGAAAATATTCTTACTGCGCAAAAGATTTTCCATGGGTTAAGGGTAAAACATTCATGCAAAGAGAAATTCATGGAAATAAAACGGATATGATTAAGGCTTATGATCGGATTGAATGGTCTTTTATTTAGAACCTTTTGGGTAAAATGGGTTTCACAGGTCAATGGATTGATCAGATAATGATGTGCATTTCCTCGGTTTAATATAAGGTCCTTATTAACGGCCAGCCACGTGGTCTTATACTTCCAGATCGAAGACTTCGTCAAAGAGACCCATTATCACCATACTTATTCATTTTATGCACGAAAGCACTAATATCAAACATTAAGAAAGCAAAAAAAATAATCAACAGGAAAAAGGTGGCAAGAACATGTCCGTCAATTTTACATTTGCTTTTCACAAATGACAGTTTATTATTTTGCAAAGCTAAGAAGGAAGAATGTTTGACGATTTACGAATCCTTAAGGAATATGAGGGAGTCTCGGGTCAACATATAAACTTTACGAAATCTTCAATCCAATTTGGCCACAAGGTAGATGAAGGAGTCTGGGATGAGATGAAATCAATTTTAGGAATTAATACGGTGGGAGGAATGAGAACATATCTGGGAATACCAGAAAGTCTAAGCGGGACAAATACACAAATATTTAGCTTCCTTAAAGAAAGATTACATGGAAGAGTAAATGGATGGACAACTAAGATTTTGTCTAGACGAGGTAATGGTCATGTAATGTCATGTTTTTGATCGGCTACCAAAAACAGTAACGACAAAATTGAAGACTATAGTTTCGCACTTTTGGTTGAGTTCGAGGAGGGGGGGAGTACATGTATGCATTGGAAGGCATGTGAAAAACTTTTTAGAGGAAAAGGAGAAGGTGACATTGAACTTTAGGCCTTCAAGGATACAAATATGGCTTTTTGGATAAGCAATTGTGGAGATTAATTTATAAGCAAGAAATTCATTTTTCAAAAGTTTTCAAGGACATATTTTTGGAACACGGACCTTTTAGATCCAATAAGATCATACTCCCCATCTTTTGGATGGAAGAGTATTATCTCTGGTAAATCTCTTGTTAAAATGAAATATTAAGAGTGGGTGGGAACATGGACATCCATTTCAATATGGAATGATCTATAGATATCAGTCTCGCCCGATATCAGCAAACAAAAAGTGAACACAACCCAAGTTTTAGATACGATGGATCAATTGATTGACCATCAAAATCATATTTGGAATAAAGAGCTGATTGCGTTTATTGACCCTGAGGATGCAATATTATTTGAGAGTATTCCATTCAGTCACCTCAACCGGCTTGATTCCTTCGTATGGCATTATAAAATCTGGAAGGTATACAGTAAATCGGACTACCACACAAAAAGAGACTTCTCAGATAATGGTGAGAGCTATCCTTTTTTGGGACCAAATATTAAAGCGCTTCAAGCATTTTTTTGGAAGATAAGATGTTCCCTTAAAATAAGGTAATTCATATGGCAATCAATCTTTGGATGTTTGCCGGTTATGAAGAATTTAAACGTATGAGGAGTAAAGTGTGATATAAAGTGTGTTCGATGTGGAATGGAGTAATAAATCAATCATTTTCTATTTGAATGTCCACCAGCTAGACAAACTTAGACACTTTCACAAATTCCAACAAATCCGGATTTCTTCCCCTTTTCATCCATTTACACAAACATGATTTATTTATTTTGGAGACTACAATCGACTATATTAAAGATAATTATCCCTGGATCCTATGATACATTTGGAAAAGCAGAAATGACATGGTTTATAACCATATTGACAGAAGTCCTTAGGATAAAATGTGGATGGCAGATAATGAATCAACGAAATGGGGGGGGATGCTCATATACTTGAGGTACCAGAACTTTTGGAAAACCCTAAAATAAGATGAACTCACGGAACCGATATTTTCCAAAATGGACAATGGTGTTTTGTGGACGGATCATGAAAGGAGCGGGAACTTTTTTCAGAATAAGGGCTATACAATTATTATAAGGGAGGTGTTAATGTCATGATGGGACCGGTGAATATCAGGACAATTTTATCCCCTCTTCATGCGGAATTTGAAGCGTTAATTTGGGCTATGGGATGCATGATTTTTTTTTCCAATAATCTCACATCACATTCACAACGGATTGTTCGAATTTTTTTAAGATTGTATCTTAACATGTTGCATAGAAACGAAAACGGATACGCGGAAGCGAAACGTTTGGAAATGCGGAAACGATTTTTTTGAAAAATTAAAAAATGGAAACGCTTTGGAAACGTGTATATATATGTATATGTATACATTACTGGTAAAAATATATGATGAAACGCCAAATAAAAAAAATAAAAATTCAACATAATATTTAAAACAACATAAGTCCAAACTAATTTTTTTTTTAAAAAGTAGAGAATAAATCCAATGCATAAATATTGAATTAAGCTAAAGATAAAGTTTGTAACACTCAAAGTTCCTCGTCTTCATTTTCATTCTCATCGGCTTCACCAAACAAAACTGCCTCCAAATCTTGTTCGTTGAGAGAGAGATCTTCAAACTCAAGTCTCCCAAGATCAGTATCATCTAATGAATCAAATGTCACCTGCAACATCCCACATATGATTGGGACCATCTTTGTAAGCATGACTTCTTCTAGATAGAAGACGCAGATTAGTGTGCACAAATACCAAATCTTCTGCTCTTTGTGGAGTAATCTTGTTTCTTATTGCAGAATGTATAAACTTCTACGTACTCCAATTCCTTTCACAGCATGAGCAGGCCTGACCCGATGCATAAGCAAGATAAGCGGTGGCTTATAGTCCATTTTTTTTTGTTACAACCCAAATTTTTATAGCCCACATCAGACATAGATTGAGTCATTCATGCCGACGACGATTGCTCTCCTTTTTTTCGTTATGTTGTTTCTGAGTTTTTTATAGGGTTTTCAAAACTTTGAAAATATTTTTTTTTATTGTGATTCGTGATTCAGAATTAGAAAGTCATGTGTGTAAAATTTATTATTACTTATTCGTTTAATTTCGTTTTAGTTTTCCAAATCAAAGTTTTGTTCATGTGTATCTTCACCTTCAAGTTTATAGTTTTTCCAAGCTTTTTGTCTTCATGTCTTCAATTATTCTGTTTATTATATTGCTATATTGATTGCAGGCTTTGTAGTGGGACTGTTGGAGCAATTAATCTGTTTATATAACTGTAGGTAGGCTTTATCGTGGGAACAATTATTCTGTTCATTAACTTAGTGCAAGTCAATTATTTATGTCATAAACTATGCTTGGTGATTTCACAAATCTTCAATTATGCTAATTCAATTTTTCTTTTTATTTATTTGTCGAAGAATGTCTCCTCCTTTGTGTGGAGCTAATGATACAAGAAAAAGGAAGCATATACAAGAAGACTCTGCCAATACTATTTTCAAGTATCTGAAGAAAAATTTGCAAATTCTGGAACTTCTGAATCTGAAGTAATTAGTATTCAAGGAGACAAGACTGAAGAGATACATGTGGATTCAAATGATCTGGTCCATAAGGATGTAAATGAGTTTTAGAACAAAGAGAAAGAGGAAGATGATGTTTTCAATGAGAAGAAGACAAGTGGACAGAATGAAGAACTTCATGTTGATTTATCTGATCCACGAAATTAGGGAAACATTGACATGAAATTAAGAGATTTTTTGGTTCAGAAGGGTCCTTCAACAAGGCTATCAACTAACTATGGTTTCCCAAGGATAGAATTGGTAGACATTTCTCTCTATCATTCTATACCAGAGATATGATAAATGGCGAGAAACAAGATAGAAGATGGTTGATTTACTCAAAAGCTTTGGATAAAGTCTTTTGTTTCTGTTGTAAGTTGTTTAGACATGACAAAACTGGTGGTTACATGGCAACTAACGGGTACAGTTATTGGAGAAATCTTTCAACGAGACTAAAAAAACATGAAGGCAGCCATGATCACATTGTTTGTATGACTCGTTAGGCAGAGTTAGAGTTCAAGCTGCAAAAGAATCAAACGATTGATAAGCATGTTCAAGAAGAAATAAACAGAGAGAAAAATCATTGGAGAGAAGTACTAATAAGGATAATTGCATTGGTGAAGACTTTAGCTAAAAACAATTTAGCATTTCGAGGAGATAATGACAAGATTGATCAGGACAGAAATGGAAATTTTATGAATTTTGTTGAAATGATTGCAGAGTTTGATGCAGTTATGAGAGAGCATATTAGGCGATCTGAAGCAACGAATGTATATTCTCATTATCTAAGTCCCAAGATTCAAAATGAGTTGATATCTATGTTGTCCAATGAGATTAGATGTATTATCATAAATACGATTCATGCGTCGAAGTACTTCTCCATAATTCTTGATTGTACTCCGGATATTAGTCATAAAGAACACATGACTTTGATTATTCGATGCGTAGATGTTTCTTCAACGCCAACTAAGATTGAGGAATTCTTTTTGACATATCTGAAAGTGGATGATAAGTCAGGAAAAGGGCTATTCTCCACGGTTCAAAAGGCATTGGTTGATATGTGGTTAGAGATTGATGATGTGAGGGGACAAGGCTACGAAACGGATCTAACATGAAAGGAAAAATAAGGGAGTACAAAGAAGGTTGCTGGAAATTAATGATATATCATGGTTTTTCCAGGTTTTCAACCATGATATAATTGTGTATATTGAATCTTTAACCTTGTTTTTCGAGTCTATTGAGTCTTTTACAGGTAAGCTTGCGTTTGGAGCAAAGAGCGGAGTTTTAGGACGTTTCTGGCGATTTGTGCAAGGAGCTGAAGTTGGTGTCTCGACCACGAGTGGATGTCGACCGGCATCCATCTTGGTGTCATTCGACACTGATGGCGACAAAGACTTATGCGCTAGTTGAAGACATCTTTTGAAGAATTGCAAAGTTGCCCCAGAAGTTTTCCTAATTCTAATTTAGCCCCAGAACATGTTTAGTGTTTTTAATTAGGTTTTTGAGAGCAGTAACTCGGATCTTGTTCTTTGTTCTTGCTTTATTCTGGAGATTGAGAGATTTTGGCTGGGGGCTGTTCTTGCTACTTGTAACCTTTGAGAGAAGGATTTCGAACCCCTGTTATTTATCTATTCAGTCTTGTTTTCTATTCAAACATGTGTTATACGTTTGATTCCATGTCTGAGTAGTAACCTTAGTTAGATTTAGAGATTCTCATAGGGATTTCATGCCTTGTTAGATCACTGAATGATTAGGATTCTAAATTTATCTGTTCATCACCTAAGTTGTGATTAAAACTGAATTTTGGACTGATCACCTAGGGTTTAGATCTTATATTGTTAATTTGGCACGAGAGTGTGAGTTATAATCTGAAAGAACTTTGTGTGAGCCATTTGACTAGATACAAAGAGATTTGGTTTAAGAGAATTGTGAACTTAAAAAATTGCTATTAATGCTTGTCTAGAACTCTAAGATTGCAAAGAGATTTGAATCGTTGGTTGCTAGACATAGATAGTAATTGCAGCGAGAGTTGAATTATTATACATTGTGATTCTAGTTCTTAAAAATGTGCTCAACCTGAATCCTGATTAGCTAAGTGTCTACATTGCATGATTTATTGAGAACACCCTGAGTCTAGCGCTTTCCTCCTATCGAAACACACTTTTACATTTCTGCATTGTTTACTGCTTTCTCATCTGATTGATTTATCTAAGTTCGAAAACATATAATCTATTGCGTGATCTTGAGTCTCTGTGGATACGATACTCTTTATACTACAATCGCATAACTGTGCACTTGCAGTAGAATAGGGTTATTTCTTGACCTATCAAGTTTTTTGCGCTGTTTCCGGGGACTCATTTTAGTTTGCCAATAGATTTTGTTCTAGAATTTAGACTAAGTCGTTTTTATTTTCTTTGTTACTGACATTTTTCTCTTGTCTTGCTTGTTTTGTTGCTGCAGGAATCGACAGGTAAACTCAGTGTCGACCGACATCCTTCTTGTGTCGATCGACATCAAGCTCGGAGCCAGCCTTTGAGTTCAGTGTATGCCTAATCGTCACACCAGAAGCAACCCGAGCGAAGAAATTTTGAACCTCAGACTTGAGGAGCTTGCTAGACTTGAGAGAACAAACAGAAAGGCCCAGAGATCTTTGAGGATTATGGATCCAAATACTATTGTGTTGATCCGAGACGCGGAAGGTGTTCTGAGAGATCTGCAGAACAATCCCTATAATGATCAGGGACGTAGGATTGATGTTGATGGGAATGAGATGCAGGTTGCTAACCCTGGAGCTAATCCGCCACCTAATACGCCACCTAATCCTCCAGCTGAGAGGACTCTTGCTGACTACAACAGGCTTGATAAGTTCTATGCCAACAGGTCTACGATTGTGCCTCCTCCTTTCGAAAGAAATGAGTTCGAGCTTAAGACTGCATATTATGCACTTGTGAGGCAGCACCCTTTCCATGGACTTCCCTATGAGCAGCCAATGGATCACATTGAGGATTTTGAAGCTTTCGTAACTGAGATGAAGCACAATGGAGTGGGTTATGACTTTTTGCACCTCAAACTCTTCCCATATTCTCTCGCTGGAGAGGCTGCAGCTTGGCTCAAGCAACTTCCACCTGAGAAGCTAACCACTTGGGATGCAGTGAAGAGAGAGTTCTTGAGGCTTTTCAACGATGATGCTCGCTCCGATCAGCTCAGACAGGATCTTCTGACATTCACTCAGGGACCTACAGAGCCTCTTAAAGCTACTTGGGTGAGGTTTAAGATGTACCAACGAGACTATCCTCATCACGGATTCTCTGAAGTTCAGCTGTTGGGCATTTTCTTCAGAGGTGTTGATCTTTGGTACCAATCAGCGTTGGATGCTGCTAGCAATGACAATTTCAATACCAAGACTCCTGAGCAGGCCAAGATATTGATTGGGAACTTGGTGAGCAGCAACAACACTAAGAATGCTGATAGGAAGAGAAAAGAGTCTGGTGGAAAAGTTGACAACTTCCAAATTGCTGAGATGAAGAATAAGTTGGACACTGTTCACAGCTTGCTGACTGGGAAGAAGGCTGTCAAGAAGAAGATGTGAACTACATTGGTGGATCTGGATTTCTGGGAAACAGGTTTGGAAATCAGCAAGGTAACAAGTTCTACACTGGTGGTCAGAAGAGTGGTTTCACAAGCAATCAAAACTCTTCTAGATATGGTCAGAATGCTGGTTTCCACAAACCTTTTCAGCAGAAAAACTCCTATCAGAGGACTTATGGATCATCTTCTTATCAGACTCCTCTTGTTACTAATGCTCATGAGAGCAAATTGGAAGCTATGATGGAGCAGATACTTGAGGGGCAGACAAAGACTATTGTGGACTTCAACAAGATGATGGATGCCATCTACAATGATCTTAATGGAAAGTTTGAGTCCTTGAGCACACATATGAAACAGTTGGATACTCAAGTTGCTCAAACTGCTGGAGCTATTAAGAGGCAAGCCGGATTCCTTCCTGGAAGTACATATACCAATCCTAAGCATCACTGCAATGCAATATCACTGAGGAGTGGGAAAGAGCTGCAAACAATCCCCAACAGGCAGGTGAGTGCTGAGGAACTCGAGGAGTTAGAAGAATTGGATGAAGAAATTGAAGCCGAAAGACGAGTGTCGACCGACGCTGATAGCCAGTGTCGACCGACACCCAATTCTTTGAGTGTTCGTGACGAACGAAAATCGACCGAGGTCGATTATGGAGTCGATAACAATAGAAAATTGATCGACGTCGACCGACACCAACCTAGTGTCGATCGACACCAATCGCAGACAGAATCTGATACTGTGAAAAAGGCTCATGTGGCTGCTGGGAAAGTGTATAAACCCAAGCTACCTTTCCCAAGAAACCCGAAACAGTTTAAATTTGAACGGTTCAAGGCTAAATACATGTTATGCTGAGCAAGCTCACTCTTCCAATGCCATTGATGGATGCTATCAACAACAACCCAGTGATGAAGAGGTGTTTGAAGCAGATGCTGACTTATGATATGGGAGATGAGGAGTGTGTGAAGATGATTACTGAAGTCTGTAGCGCTGTTATCCTGAACAGGGTTCCGGAGAAGCAGAAGGATCCATGAAGCTTTGTCTTGGATTGTACCATCTTCAGAGACAGATTTGAGAGATCATTGTGTAATTTGGGCTCAAGTGTTAATCTAATGTTGTATTCAGTTGCTAAGCAAATGGGAATTACAGATTTCACACCTACTAGGATCTCTTTGATTCTAGCTGATCGCTCCATAAGGATTCCTGAAGGTCTCTTGGAGGATGTACCGGTAAATATTGGTGAATGTGTTATCCCAACAGACTTTGTAGTCCTGCAGTACAATGATGAGCCCAAAGATCCTCTTATCTTGGGCAGGCATTTCTTGGCTACATCTGGTGCTATCATTGACATGAAGAGAGGGAAAATTGGAATCAATGTGGGTGATTTGGTGATGAACTTAGACATGGACAAGCTGATGAGACACCCCACCATTGATGGACAGACCTTCTATGTGGACACATTGGAGAATCTAGATGCTGAGTTCTTCAATCAGATGCATCCAGCTGATCCTTTGGAGAGAGCTTTGATAAGCTCTGAGCAGGATTTGGAGCTAGAGGATGCTGCTGCTGCTGGGTATTCGAGACTGATGGATGCTACTAAGCATGTGATGCAAGTGGTAGCTCAAGAGGAGCTGGTTGGCGCTTCGCAGAAAGCTGCCACACTTGGAGACTGGAGCGAGGAAAAAGCTCCAAAGATTGAGCTGAAGCAGCTCCCTGCAGGCCTCAAATATGAATTTCTAGGTCAGAATACTACCTATCCTGTTATTGTCAATGCTCATTTGAATAACGCACAACTCACTTTACTGCTAAGCAAGCTGCGCAAGCATCGCAAAGCTCTTGGCTATTCTCTTGATGATATTGCAGGTATCTCTCCAGACTTGTGCATGCATAGGATACACCTTGAGGATGAGAGCATGTCGCTAGTTGAGAATCAGAGGCGTTTGAATCCTAACCTGAAAGAGATTGTGAAGAAGGAGATAATGAAGCTGTTGAATGCTGGGATTATTTATCCTATCTCAGAAAGTGATTGGGTCAATCCGGTTCATGTGGTTCCTAAGAAAGGAGGAGTCACAGTGGTGAAGAATGACAAGAATGAGCTGATTCCTACAAGGACAATCACTGGTCACAGGATGTGCATAGACTACAGGAAGTTGAATGCAACCACCAGAAAAGACCACTTTCCACTCCCTTTCATTGATCAGATGCTGGAAAGGTTGGCAAATCATCCATACTACTGCTTTTTAGATGGTTATTCTGGTTTCTTTCAGATCTTTATCCACCCAGAGGACCAGGAGAAGACCACATTATTTGTCCTTATGGCACCTTTGCATACCGCAGAATGCCATTTGGATTGTGTAATGCTCCTGCAACGTTTCAGAGGTGCATGATGTCTATCTTCACAGACATGATAGAGGATTTTATGGAGGTCTTCATGGATGATTTTTCTATCTACGGATCATCTTACCACGCTTGTTTGGATAATCTGGGCAAGGTGCTAGCTAGATGTGAGGAAAAGCACCTGGTTTTGAATTGGCAGAAATGTCATTTTATGGTCAAGGATAGCATTGTACTTGGACACAAAGTATCTGAGGCGGGAATTGAAGTGGACAAAGCTAAGATTGAGGTAATGACATGACTACATGCGCCATACTCAGTCAAAGGAGTGAGGAGTTTCCTTGGGCATGATGGATTTTACAGAAGGCTTATTAAATTTTTCAGCAAGATAGCTAGACCACTCACTGCACTTCTCTGCAAAGATGTGAAGTTTGAGTTCACAGATGAGTGTCATGCTGCATTCCAGGAGCTGAAACAATCTTTGATTTCTGCTCCAATTGTACAACTTCTGGACTAGGATCTGCCTTTTGAGGTAATGTGTGACGCTAGTGACTATGCAGTAAGAGCTGTACTTGGTCAGAAGAAGGACAAGAAGCTCTATGCCATCTATTATGCTAGTAGAACTCTTGATGATGGGCAAAGAAATTATGCAACAACTGAGAAGGAGTTGCTAGCAGTTGTGTTTGCATTTGAGAAGTTTCGCCCATATCTGATCGGGTCCAAGGTAGTTGTGCACACTGACCATTATGTGCTTAAGTATCTGATGCAGAAGAAAGATACTAAACCGAGGCTATTACGATGGATTATGTTGCTCTAAGAGTTTTACATCGAGGTAAGAGATAAGAAGGGAGTGGAAAACAGAGTTGCTGATCATCTTTCCCGGATTAAGATCGATGAAGATGTTCCTATAGATGATTTCCTACCAGAAGAGAAAATCTATAAGGTGGAGACAGGATTTCATGCAGCTTTTGCGAGTTCACTGCGTTCTGCACGAGTCACATATCAGGTGTCGGTCGACACTCACTTCATGTCAGTCAACACTTTATTCGAAGCAACAGACGATAATCGATCAAACCCGACATCGATTGGGATCAATGTCGATCAACACCAATATTAGTGTCAGTCGACACCGGTCGCGAATGCAGGAAGCTGTTTCGGGTGATCAAGCTGACATGTTCATAGCTGCAATTACCCAAGGATCTCTCTCTACTCCACCTTGGTACGCCGATATAGACAACTACCTTGCTGCAGAGGATGAGCCTGAAGTGTTTAAAGGGTATGCTAAAAATAAACTCCTTAGGGAAATCAGGCGTTACTATTGGAATGAGCCTTACTTGTATAAGCATTGTTCTGACGGTATCTACAGACGTTGCATCGCAGAGTTTGAAGTTGATAATGTGTTGTACCACTGCCATGGTTCTGAGTATGCAGGGCACTTTGCTACGTTCAAGACAGTGTCCAATATTCTTCAAGCAGGCTTCTGGTGGCCTACGATGTCAAAGGATGCTCAGTTGTTTATCTCACAGTGTGATGTGTGTCAGAGGAGGGGGACTATAAGCAAGAGACATGAGATGCCACATAACTTAATCCTTGAGATTGAAGTATTTGACTGGTAGGGCATCGACTTCATGGGACCGTTTCCATCTTCTTATGGGAACAAGTATATCTTCGTTGCTGTGGACTATCTATCTAAGTGGGTTGAAGCGCTTGCTAGTCCAACCAATGACTCTTCGGTGGTTCTTAAGCTGTTTAAGACTATCATCTTCCCTAGATTTGGAGTGCCTAGGATTGTGATAAGTGATGCCGGTTCTCACTTCATCAACAAGGTCTTCGAGAAGTTGCTTAAGAAGCATGGTGTTAACCATCGTGTGGCTACTCCATATCACCCTCAGACTAGTGAGCAGGTTGAGGTTTCAAACCGACATATCAAGGAGATTCTGGAGAAGACAGTGGGAAAGACTAGGAAGGACTGGTCTGCTAAGCTGGATGATGCGTTGTGGGCCTACAGGACTGCGTTCAAGACGCCACTTGGGACTACACCGTTTCACCTGCTCTATGGGAAAGCTTGCTACCTTCCAGTTGAGCTCGATCACAAGGCTAGATGGGCTGTCAAATATATGAACTTCGATCTCAAGCCTGCAGGTGAGAGACGTCTGATACATCTTATTGGGAATGTCCTGAAATCTATTGTACTTACTCTAAGTGAAAGTCGTATTGTCGAGATGAGATAATCACATAACACTAGGTAGTCATAACGCTTTGCTAGAAGCCACTTATGATCAATGAGTTGAGAACTCATTGCTAGTGTTATATGATCCTACAGGGTCACACACCTAAGCAAACTGGACGTTAAAGACGAGGTTGATCATTAATGTAATGATCTAGTGAATGCATATTTGATATGCATTCGATATCAATATTCTGGGGCAGTGTCGATCGACACAAAGAGTGTGTCGGTCGACACAACTCGCGGATTACCAGATTAATTCGGTTTAATCGCTGGTTAATTCCGTTGCGGTTTAAGTCGACATATATAAGATATATGGTCGACCTAAACTCGAACTTAACCTAATTCACAGCCACCAGAACTAGAATAGAAACCTCTCAAGAGATTTGATCTCAATAGGCACTAGCATCCCTGCTGTTCAGTTTGTGTGCGTGTGGATACCAGTAGAGGCACAGCGTTTGAGGTGCTTCGTGATATCGACTACTTGCAAAACTTCCGCTGCAAATTCACCAGGTAATCTCGAGATCTGATAGATTCAATTATATGAACCTTAGATCCTAGGCTTGGAATTCATACTAGGATTGCCTAATTGGATTAGGATCTGCTAGAAATTCCTTCAGTGGTATCAGAGCCTTAGGGTTCCATTGAATCTGTAGCATGTTGATTAGATTGGTTGAATCTGGATCTCTGTATAGTTGATACAAACATGCTAAAATTCGTTTTCATGAAAATCTAGTTTTAGGGTTTTTTTGCTTGAAAAATGATTAGGGTTTATCACCCTGTGTCGATCGACACCAATCTGGTGTCGGTCGACACAGAAGGATAACCCGAACAAAATTAGGTTTCGCTTGGTGTCGATCGACACAAGAGTTATGTCGGTCGACACAAACCTCGCGAGATTGATGAATCAGTTCAATTGGATTGGACCGGTTATCGAGCTTGGTTAATAATGGTTGAACACTGTGAATGGTTTAATTGCGATTGGTTTGATTAGGTTGGTATCGACCGATGCTAGTGTAGCATCGATCGACACTGACCGGTATTCAAAACCGGATCAATTGGATTGATCGGTTATCGCGGATTATTTTTTGGTTATTCTGCATCGATCGACACTAAAGTAGCGTCGGTCGACATCAGATTCGATGGTTTAGGTTATGGAACCTGAAATCACAGAACCAAAGCAAGATAAATCAATTAATTAGAAGAATTAAAACATAATAAAACTGAACGTTTTAAATGGTTCCGTTCCTCAACCAAATATCAAGTGATACTTGATGTCTTTCCAATCTTGTCAACTGTCAAGACTCATTTCATTGTGCGATAGACTTGCAGTGCGAGATGTCCACAATTACATGAGTAAGACAGAGGTAATCGTGTTGATGGACTTGCAGTGCAAGACATCGACAATTACATGACTTAAGAGATTGGTTTACTTGACTGGGCCATCAAAATCGTTTTGGGCTCAGAGACATCAGGTGGATTGGACATAAGATGTCAATCCACAACCAAGAGTTATATTGGATATAACTAGCAAAGTTGTTGCTTACCTAGATAGCTAAAATTTGAGTGATATGTAGGGAATTCGTTTAGTTGATCCTGATGTAATTCACAGATTCATCTCAACCTAAACATACAGATCTAGGTTCTCTTGAATAGAAACATAACATGATCTCACCTTTTACCTGTTTGTTGCAGCGGAAGGAATTGAACAGGTCAGAGATCAGATAGATGCACCGAGGGATGAATCCTCCAAAGGTTCACACACGCTTCACAAGGAAATGGCTGCTAGACCACGAGGAAGAGAGGCGCAGAGAGAGGAGAGGAGCCGCGGCTGGGTATTAGGGTTAGGGGAGAAAAGACTTGGCTTTTAGTCATTAAAAGCCTTCTCTTTTCCCTAATGGGCTTTTGGGCCCAATCTGATTAAATCCCATTTAATCAAACCCATTATTCATTCTCTCTTAGTACGACAAATGCCTGGCACTTTTGTCGTACTTCTGCTAAGCCGTTCCAACACATTTTCCTGTTAGCTTAGGCGTGTGACCCATATGGGATCATATAATAAAGGCAATAAGTCCAAGACTTATAGATCATGAGCGGACTCTAGCAAGCCATCATGATCCCCAGCATTATATGACTTATGTCTGATCTTTGACATACTCTTACTTTCTAGAGACAGTACCGAGATTACTGGACACAATTCCAACAATCTCCCACTTGTACTGGAATCTCTGTATTCATAATCCTTTTGTCTCAATATCTCGATTAGTCATAAGGCAAGATTGGTGTCATCCTTATAAAGCCTAATCTTGTTTATCGGACTCTGATTTGATACTGACAATCCAAACGACTCGGGAAAGTCCGTTTGAGCATGGCCATGCGTTTTCCAGTATTCAAATCTCCGATTGGCCTAGAGATATTCGCTCCATTTATATTGGAGGGACAAATCCCATCTTGTTCCATCACTGTAAACTACTCATTTCATGATGTACCCAAACAAGGTCCTTATAGCTATCACAGAATGATAGCGTTAGACAATGATCAAAGTACATCAGTCCATGTGCAGTCACATGCATGTGAGCTCAGGTCTAAGGACTATACTCTATAGTCGTAGTAAGAATCTCTTATGACACAGATATAAATATCCTGAAGAGTTCTTATAAGCGGGTCTTGTCCGGTCGTATGTTCCCAACATACACCTATGTACTGACTTTGATGCCGCGCATCTATGACACACTGAGACTTTGTCATAAGTCACGTACCAATCCAGTCTCACACGGTTGTTGATGTTCCAATTTCAACAACCTTCGACTGGGGACGGGATGATATATAACATCTATCAAATATAGGGTCTCATGATCAAGCTAAATGACTTCGATGACTCAAGATCAAGTCATTTACTTCGATGACCTATAAAATGGTTTATATCATTTTGGAACGATTATTTCATCACAGTTAAAATAATCTTGAAATAATAATTTCATTAAAACATAAAATAATGTTTTACAAGAACATATCAAATAACTAAAATAAAGCTCACAAAACTCCCACTCAAATTTAGATTACATTTCAATGTTTCTAATGCCTACAGCTTCAGTCAGGAACTCGAGCTTAGGCCTTGGGAGTGGCTTTGTCAACGGATCAGCGACATTGTCATCTGTCGGAACTCGGCTGATCTTGACTTCCTTTCTATTAATGATGTCACGTATCAAGTGATATCTTCTTTGAACATGCTTGGATTTCTGGTGTGATCTTGGTTCCTTTGCCTGAGCTATAGCACCATTGTTGTCACAAAACAGTGCCAGAGGCTCAGCCGCATCTGGTATCACACCTAGTTCCATAATGAACTTTCGTATCCAAACAGCTTCCTTCGCTGCTTCCGAGGCGGCGATATATTCAGCTTCTGTAGTGGAATCAGCAACGGTGTCCTGCTTGGAGCTTCTCCAACTTACTGCACCGCCATTCAGACAAAAGACATAACCGGACTGTGACCGGAAATCATCTGTGTCTGTCTGGAAACTTGCGTCCGTGAATCCACTGACTTTAAGCACATCACTTCCACCGTACACTAAGAACTTATCCTTAGTATGTCTTAGATACTTCAAGATGTTCTTTACGGCAATCCAATGGTTTTCACCTGGATTTGACTGGTATCTACTCGTCATGCTCAATGCATAAGCAACATCAGGACGAGTACAGATCATGGCATACATGACAGATCCTATTGCAGATGCATAAGGAATATTCTTCATGCGTTCAAGCTCAGCAGCCGACGTAGGACTCTGCTTCTTGCTTAGCGTTGTGCCATGTACCATTGGCGTGAAGCCCTTCTTGGAATCTTTCATGCTGAATCTTTGTAGGACTTTGTCAATGTATGAGTCTTGACACAAGCCTATCAGCCTTTTAGGTCTATCCCGATAGATCCTAATTCCAAGAACGTATGCGGCTTCACCCATGTCTTTCATGGAAAAACAACTTCCAAGCCAGTCCTTTACAGACTTCAGCATTGGAACGTCGTTTCCGAGAAGTAATATGTCATCGACATACAGAATAAGAAATACAATCTTGCTCCCACTAGATTTCTTATACACGCATTGTTCTTCTTCGTTTCTGATGAAGTCAAATTGCTTGATCGCTTCATCAAAACGAAGATTCCAGCTCCTCGATGCTTGCTTCAGTCCATAAATGGATTTATGAAGCTTGCATACTTTCCCAGCATTCTTCGGATCTATGTAACCGTCAGGTTGTGTCATATACACATCCTCTTCCAAAATACCATTCAGGAAGGCGGTTTTCACGTCCATCTGCCAAATTTCATAATCATGAAAAGCTGCAGTTGCTAGTAGAATCCGAATAGATTTCATCATAGCCACCGGTGAATAGGTTTCATCGTAGTCCACACCGTGAACTTGTCTGAAACCTTTTGCCACCAACCTGGCTTTATAAATCTGGACATTTCCATCCACGTCAATCTTCTTCTTGAAGATCCATTTGCACTCGATGGCTTTTACACCAGCGGGTAAGTCAACCAACGAAAACACTTGGTTGACCGACATGGAGTCCATTTCGGAATCAGTGGCCTTGCGCCACTTAGAGGAATCTGGGCCCATCATGGCTTGATTGAAGTTCGATGGTTCATCACCATCAATGATCAAAAGATCATGACAGTCAGTCACGAGGAATCCCTGATATCTCTCGGGTTCGTGACGGATCCTCCCGGATCTTCGAACTTCAGGTACTACAGGTTCAGGCTCTACAATTTCTTGTAGATCCTCCTGCTGCTCTTCCTCATTAGGTTGAGCAGTATCCTGTTCATCTTGAATTTCTTCAAGCAGTACCTTACTCCCACTGTCTTTCTTAGAGAGAAACTCTCTCTCAAGAAAGTTACAATCCCGGGCAACAAAGATCTTGTTCTCGGAACGTAGATAGAAGTAATAAGCCTTGGTTTCCCGTGGATAACCAATGAAGTAGCATTTATCAGATTTTGGTGTAAGCTTATCTGAGATTAATCTCTTAACATAGGCTTCACAACCCCAAATTCTTAGATAAGACAGCACTGGAGCTTCTCCAGTCCATAATTCATATGGTGTCTTTGCTACTGCTTTTGATGGCGCTCTGTTTAGTGTGAACACTGCTGTTAGCAGAGCATATCCCCAAAGGGATATTGGAAGGTCTGTGTGACTCATCATAGATCGAACCATATCCAATAAGGTCCGATTTCTCCTCTCAGACACACCATTCCATTGAGGTGTTCCAGGAGGAGTGAGTTGGGATACGATCCCACACTCTCTCAGATGATCACTGAATTCCTGGCTTAAGTATTCTCCTCCTCGGTCGGACCGAAGAGCCTTAATGCTTTTGCCAAGTTGGTTCTGTACTTCATTTTGGAATTCTCTGAACTTCTCAAAAGATTCAGACTTATGTTTCATTAAATAAACATATCCATACCTACTGAAATCATCAGTGAAGGTAATGAAGTACTGATAGTTTCCTCTTGCATTTGTGGACATTGGGCCACACACATCAGTGTGTATCAGGCCCAATAAGTCACTGGCCCTCTCGTTAGGTTTATTAAAGGGGGCCCGTGTCATTTTGCCCATCATGCAGGATTCGCATTTCTCACATGACTCAAAGTCAAATGAGCCAAGAAGTCCATTCGAATGGAGCCTCTTGATGCGTTTCTCGCTGATGTGCCCTAAACGACAATGCCATAGAAACGTTCGGTTTTCCTCATTAGGTTTAAACCGTTTTGTATTAATGTTATAAATTGGCGCGGATTGATCGAGTATGTAAAGCCCATTCGTAAGAGGGGCAGAACCATAGAACAAATTGTTGCGATTGAAGGAACATAATTTATTCTTAACTGAAAAATCATAACCTTCCAAATCCAACAAAGAAATTGAAATAATATTTCTGCTTATAGCAGGTACAAAATAACAATTATTCAGTTCTAAAATCAATCCCGAAGGTAAAGACAACAAGTATGTGCCTACAGCTAGTGCTGAAACTTTCGCTCCATTCCCAACTCGTAGCTCCACTTGTCCTTGCTTCAGCCTTCTACTGTTGCTGAGTGCCTGCATATTAGTACAAATATGAGCCCCACAACCAGTATCCATGACCCATGAGGTATTATCAGAAGTAGTTGTATTAACTTCTATAACAAAAATACCTGATGAAGAAGTCTCGAAAGTCTTCTTCTTCAATTCCTTTAGACCTTCCTGGAATTTCTTACAATCTCTTCTCCAATGCCCTAGTTCTTTGCAGAACCTGCACATGTCAGTAGGCCCAGCCTTGGACTTGGGCTTGGGCTTTGGCGTGTCCTTGTCCGCGACTTGGACACCCTTGGTCTTTCCCTTATCCTTAGCAGAAGACTTCTTAAACCCCTTGCCCTTTTGTACCATAAGCACATTGGGGTCCTTGGCGGTTTTCTTCAAGTTGGGCTCTGCAGTCTTGAGCATTCCGTGAAGCTCAGGCAGTGTCTTACTCAAGCCATGCATGTTAAAGTTCAGAATGAACTGATCATAGCTTGCAGGTAAAGACTGCAGAATGATGTCGCATGCAAGTTCCTGGCTGATTGGGCAGTCGAGTTTCTGAAGATGATCGAGATAACCCATCATCTTCAAGACATGAGGACTCACTGCCGCATTAGCAGCCAACTTACAGTCCAAGAGGTTCTTAACTGTCTGGAACCTCTCGGTCTTAGCCTGCTCCTGAAAAAGCGATTTCAGGCTTGCCATGATCTCGATTGGAGACAATACACTTTCGAACTGTTTTTGCAGCTCAGGAGTCATTGTCACCAACATCAGGCAATAAACATCATTTTCATCTGACGAATGCTTTTCCCAAGCATTGTGCAGAGTCCTGGCAGCATTGGCAAGAGGCCTCTCGGGGAGGGGATCTCGAAGGACATAATCCTTCTTCTCCTGCTTGAGGACCAGCCTCAAGTTCCTTGACCATGTCAGGAAGTTCGTTCCAGTCAGCTTCTCCTTCTCGAGAACAGACCGGATCGAGAATGTGTTTTGTGTGCTTGTAGTAGTCATATCTGAAATATATAAATAAAAAGGTTATTAGTTATTATATTCAATAACTTAAGTTACCCTCAATAGAATATAATGATTCCAAGATCCACATATAACTAAAATTAAAGTGGGCCACTGGCCGTCACCCAACCTTAGCTTATATCGGTAAGCCCTAAGTCGGCTAATTATATCCGTGATATAACTCTTGGTTGTGAATCTGGGCCCGAGGCCCAATCCACTCTGATGTCTCAAGGCCCGGGACTCCCGATGGCCTAGTCAAGAAAACCGGACTATACAGTCATGTAATCATTAATGTCTGGGACTCCCAATGACATTTATGAATCACAAACCGTCTTACTCACGCAAAAGCAGACATCCTCACACTGTAAGGCCATGAATGCAATTGAATGGGCTTTGACAGCTGACATAGCCTGGACAAGACATCCAACGCTTGATATTATTTGAGGTTCGTAGGTTTATTAAAATCATTCCCAAAATAGAAGATTACTATTTCGGGAAACTTTCTATTTATGGAAACCTACTATTTTTGGAAACTTTCTAAAATTGGAAACTTTCTAAAACTGGAAACTTTCTAACTTTAGAAATTTCTTTAAAATCCAAAATCCGCAAATTCAGAAACTTCTATATTAAGAAACTTTCTAATTATAAAATTTCGGAAACTTTAATTTAAAAACGACTTTATAATTTTATAAAATAGATTTTAAATTAATCTGAAGAAAGACTCAATTAACTGGCCCAATTGTTTTAACTTCTTGGCCCGAGGCCCAAGAATTGGTCCATGTCCAAGACATGACCCAATTGTCCAATTAATTGACATAACCGGTCTGGTTCATTAAAACTGGTCTAACCAAGTTTTAATTACTACGATGACCACAATTGTCAACCGGTTATTTACTAAACCGGAATTTCTCAATTTATTTGGTCCAACCAAATCAAATTAGAAATTCCTGGTTTAGGCACTAAATCCAATATTTCTTTCGACATTGGATTTCTTATTCCGGTTTAACCAGATTTAATAAAATTATTAAATCTGTTTATTAAACCAGAACGATGATTTTTAATTAAGTTTTGAACCGAACCGAATTGGTTACGAACCGAACCGAATTGGTCTCGGCCGTGACCTAGCTACCCCATCACTCTCGACCAGCCGCTCGTGATGATCCGAGATCAAGACGGTGTGGAGGACGGGACGGGACAGGGACGGTGCACGGGACGCGGACGAGTTGCTCGGACGGACGCTCCACGATCGCCGAGCGATCGGGACGCGACGCACGCGACCGGGACGCGATCGAGACGAGCGATCGGATGCGACGGGACGATCGATCGCGATCGGTCATACGATCCGATCCGATCCATTCGACCATCCCGACCGTCCGACCCGCGACCCCGTCCGTCCGACCGGTCCAACTCTCAGCCGTGATAACCAACCGGCCAAGCCGGTCGATCTCTCCATGGCCGATCACAATAACTCGAGTCATATAGCTCGGTTTTGTGATTTTCATGTTTGTTCAGGATTTAATTCAGTTTCTTAAGTGTTTTTCTTATCAGTAATGGATTCAAAACACTTCTAAACAGATTAAACAACCTAAACATGAATCTAAAACAAGAAATCCTAAGAACCAATGGCTCTGATACCACTGTAGGGAATTCGTTTAGTTGATCCTGATGTAATTCACAGATTCATCTCAACCTAAACATACAGATCTAGGTTCTCTTGAATAGAAACATAACATGATCTCACCTTTTACCTGTTTGTTGCAGCGGAAGGAATTGAACAGGTCAGAGATCAGATAGATGCACCGAGGGATGAATCCTCCAAAGGTTCACACACGCTTCACAAGGAAATGGCTGCTAGACCACGAGGAAGAGAGGCGCAGAGAGAGGAGAGGAGCCGCGGCTGGGTATTAGGGTTAGGGGAGAAAAGACTTGGCTTTTAGTCATTAAAAGCCTTCTCTTTTCCCTAATGGGCTTTTGGGCCCAATCTGATTAAATCCCATTTAATCAGACCCATTATTCATTCTCTCTTAGTACGACAAATGCCTGGCACTTTTGTCGTACTTCTGCTAAGCCGTTCCAACACATTTTCCTGTTAGCTTAGGCGTGTGACCCATATGGGATCATATAATAAAGGCAATAAGTCCAAGACTTATAGATCATGAGCGGACTCTAGCAAGCCATCATGATCCCCAGCATTATATGACTTATGTCTGATCTTTGACATACTCTTACTTTCTAGAGACAGTACCGAGATTACTGGACACAATTCCAACATGATAGCCAGTGGCTCACTCAAATTTAGTGAAGTATGGGTCTTGGATCATTATATTCATCTGAGGAAACATTGTTTGAATATAATGCGAGTTTTCTTAAAAGTTAAGACTTCTCATTTCTTGAACATCATAACTAAAACTTTTTCCTTTCTTTGTTCTCAACTATGACTAACACTCATAATAACTCTTTCTCCCTGCGATCCGTCCTTGAGAAGGACAAGTTAAATGGATCGAATTTTCTCGAATGGTATCGGAACTTGAGAATTGTTCTCAAGCAGGAGAAAAGGGACTATGTCCTGGAAACTGTTCTCCCTGAAAAACCTAGAGCCAATGCTCCACATGCAGAAAGGAGTGCTTGGGATAAGCACTCTAATGATGTGGTCGATGTGAATTGTCTCATGTTGGCTACCATGAACTCGGATTTGCAAAAGCAATACGAGAACGTGGAGTCGCCAGTGGAGATGATCACTAGCCTGAAAAGTATGTTTCAGGAGCAAGCGCGAACTGAGAGATACCAGACGGTTAAATCTCTCATTGAATGCAAGCTACCAAAGGACGGTCCAGTCAGTCCTCATGTCATTAAGATGATGGGTTATATTGATAACCTGGGGAAGCTGGATTGTCCCATTAGCCAAGAGTTGGCTACTGACATCATTCTGCAGTCACTGCCGTCAAGTTATGATTAGTTTGTTATGAACTATAACATGAACAACTTGACGAAGACGTTGACTGAACTGCATGGCATGCTCAAGACAGCTGAGCCTAATATCAAGAAGGGCACTCCAAATGTACTTATGGTACAAGGAGGTAAGAAGTTTAAGAAACTTGGCAAAGGTAAGGGAAAGGGCAAGGCCGTCCAGTTTGAGAACCAGGACGCGCCTGCGCCAGCCCCTAAGCCCAAGCCTGGCCCATCTGTGACTGATAAGTGCCATTACTGTAAAGATCCTGGACATTGGAAGAGAAACTGCAACAAATTCTTGGAAGAGAAGAAGAAGAAGAAGACTTTCGAGACTTCATCTTCAGGTATTTATGTTATAGAAGTAAATGTTACTACTTCTGGTTCTACTTCTTGGGTATTGGATACCGGCTGTGGTGCTCATATTTGTACAAATATGCAGGGCCTAAGCAACAGTAGGACGTTGGAAAAGGGACAAGTGGACCTACGCGTGGGGAATGGAGCAAGAGTTGCTGCATTAGCCGTAGGAACATATAACTTGTCTTTACCTTCTGGTTTGGTTTTAAAGCTTAATAATTGCTACTATGTACCTGCGATAAGCAGAAATATTATTTCTATTCCTGTTTTGGATGTGGAAGGATATCAGTTTTCAATCAAGAATAAATGTTGTTCTTTTGATTACAATGATATATTTTATGGTAGCAGCCCATTAGAGAATGGACTTTATGTTTTAAACCAAAGCACACCAATCTATAACATTAACACCAAGAGATTCAAATCAAATGACACGAATCAGACTTTTCTTTGGCATTGTCGTTTGGGCCACATAAACGAGAAACGGATCCAAAAGCTCCATAGTGATGGGCT
This sequence comes from Orychophragmus violaceus, assembly GCA_030180135.1. Classification (NCBI taxonomy): domain Eukaryota; kingdom Viridiplantae; phylum Streptophyta; class Magnoliopsida; order Brassicales; family Brassicaceae; genus Orychophragmus; species Orychophragmus violaceus. The sequence continues at coordinate 15,913,680 of CM058240.1, forward strand.
TCTGGGCTCATTTGATTATGAATCTTGTGAGAAATGTGAATCTTGTTTACTGGGCAAAATGACCAAGGCCCCTTTCAACAAACAAAATGAAAGGGCCAGTGACCTATTGGGCCTTATACATACAGATGTGTGCGGTCCAATGAGCACAAGTGCCAGAGGAAATTTTCGATACTTCATTACCTCCACTGATGATTTCAGCAGGTATGGCTATGTCTATTTAATGAGACACAAGTCGGAATATTTTGAAAGGTTCAAAGAGTTCCAAAAATGAAGTACAGAATCAACTTGGCAAAAGTATTAAAGCTCTTCGATCAGATCGTGGAGGAGAATACTTAAGCCAAGAATTCAGTGATCATTTGAGAGATTGTGGAGTTGTTTCGCAACTCACTCCTCCTGGAACACCACAATGGAATGGGGTGTCCGAGAGGAGGAATCGAACTTTATTAGATATGGTTCGATCAATGATGAGTCTCTCAACTCTTCCATTATCCTTTTGGGGATACGCTCTAGAAACGTCTGCGTTTACACTTAATATGGTTCCGTCAAAATCAGTTGCAAAGACACAACATGAGATGTGGACTGGAAATGTTCTGAGTTTTTCTTTCCTGAAGATTTGGGGTTGTGAAGCTTATGTTAAGCGATTAATTATAGATAAGCTCGAACCCAAATCTGATAAATGCTACTTCGTTGGTTATCCTAAGGAAACCAAGGCATACTACTTTTACAACCAATCCGAGAACAAAGTGTTTGTTGCTCGGAACTGCGTTTTTCTTGAGAGAGAGTTTCTTTCCAAGAGAAACAGTGGGAGTAAAGTACAACTCGAAGAAGTTCGAGAACCACATGAAAATGCTCAACCCGTTGAGGAAGAGCAACAGTTGGATCTACAAAGAGTTGTAGAAACCACGCCCGTGGAGCCTGAAATTCGCAGATCCGAAAGGATCCGTCACGAACCCGAGAGATATGGATTTCTCGTAACCAATTGTCATGATTTATTGATCATTGACAGTGACGAGCCCGCGAATTTTGAAGAAGCCATGATGAGCCATGACTCCGAAAAGTGGCTGAAAGCCGCTGAATCCGAAATGGGATCCATGTCACAGAACCAAGTATAGACTTTGGTTGATTTACCCGATGGTGCAAGACCCATTGAGTGTAAATGGATTTTCAAGAAGAAAATTGATGTGGATGGAAATATTCAGATATATAAAGCAAGGCTGGTGGCAAAGGGTTTCAAACAAATTCATGGTATTGACTATGAAGAAACCTATTCCCCTGTCGCCATGCTTAAATCCATTCGGATTCTCCTAGCAACAGCCGCTCATTACGATTATGAGATCTGGCAGATGGACGTGAAAACAGCTTTCCTTAATGGAATTCTGGAAGAGGATGTGTACATGACACAGCCCGAAGGTTTCATCGATCCTAATGCTGCTAGGAAAGTATGCAAGCTTCATCGATCCATTTATGGATTGAAGCAAGCATCTCGGAGTTGGAATCTTCGTTTTGATGAAGCAGTCAAAAAGTTTGACTTCATCAGAAACGAAGAGGAACCATATGTTTACAAGAAGACTAGTGGGAGCGCAGTTGCATTTCTCGTATTGTATGTAGATGATATACTTCTTCTCGGAAACGACGTTCCGTTGTTACAGTCTGTTAAGGCTTGGCTCGGAAGTTGTTTTTCAATGAAAGACATGGGAGAAGCCGCATATATTCTTGGAATAAGAATCTATAGAGATAGATTAAACAAGTTAATTGGACTGTGTCAAGATACTTATATCGATAAAGTCTTACACAGGTTCAGAATGCATGATTCCAAGAAGGGCTTCATACCAATGTCTTATGGCATAAGTCTCAGCAAGAAGCAGTGTCCTGAGACACCTGCTGAGCGAGAACGCATGAGTCGGATTCCTTATGCCTCGGCATTGGGATCCATCATGTATGCCATGCTCTGTACTCGTCCATATGTTGCTTGTGCTTTAAGCATGATGAGTAGATACCAATCTGATCCAGGTGAAAGTCACTGGACAGCCGTCAAGAATATTCTGAAGTATTTGAGAAATACTAAGGATAAATTCTTGGTGTATGGAGGAAGTGATGAGCTGGTAGTAAGTGGTTACACAGACGCAAGTTTTCAGACAGACAAAGATGATTTCCGATCGCAATCTGGTTACATCTTCTGCCTGAATGGCGGTGCAGTCAGCTGGAAGAGTTCCAAGCAGGACACTGTAGCAGATTCCACGACTGAAGCTGAGTACCTCGCTGCTTCTGAAGCGGCAAAGGAGGCTGTTTGGATCAAGAAGTTCATCACTGAACTTGGTGTGATTCCTAGTATTTCTGAGCCAGTGGCTTTGTATTGTGACAACAATGGAGCCATTGCGCAAGCAAAGGAACCTAGATCACACCAGAAGTCCAAACACATAGAAAGGAGATATCACCTTATCCGTGATATTATTAATAGAGGAGATGTGAAGATCAGCAGAGTCCCGACGGATGAGAATGTTGCTGATCCACTGACCAAGCCTCTCCCAAGGCCTAAGCATGAGTTTCATACTGCTGCTGTAGGCATTAGATTTCTTAAGATGTGATCTTGTTTTCAATGGGAGTTATATTTGTTTTAGTTATGTCATGATGTTCACAAAACATAATAGTTATGTTATTTTAATGAAATTTGTTTCAGCATTATTTAATTGTGTTATTAACTAAAAGTCCCCAAGTAATTTATGACATTTTATAGGTCATCAAGTATGTGACTTGATCATGAAACCCTATAAGCAATAAATGACATAAATTATAATGGTCCCTGGTCGAGGTTGTTAAAGTGGGACATTAACAACCACGTGAGACTAGTATGTGAGGTGACTGATGACTATGTTTCATGGAGTCATTAATAAGAGTATTAAAGTCAATCACATAGATATGTGTTGGAGAACACATGATCGGACATGACCCGTTAATGAGAACTCTACAAGATGTTATATGAGTGTCATAAGAGCTTCTCATTACGACTATAGAGTATAGTCCTTAGACCTGAGTTCATCATGATTTCTTACATATGGATTGGTCCGTCTTGACTTTGTCAAACGTCAACCGTAACTGGTGAATATAACGACACTGATTAGGCGTATCATAAGATATGAAAGAGGCATGGATGGAACAAGATGGGATTTGTACCTCCTATATAACAGGAGTTGAATATCTCTGGGCCTATCGAAGATTTGATACTGGAAATGCGTGGCTGCGCTCAAACGAGGTGATTGTCAGTCGTTTGTATTATCAGTACAAATCAGGATTCGATAAACGTGATCTAGCTTAATAAGGATGACACGGTTCTTGCCTTATGCTAGATTGAGATATAGCTACAAAGGGATTAAAGGAATAGATGATTCCAGTACAAGTGGAAAATTGTTGGGAATGTCCTGAAATCTATTGTACTTACTCTAAGTGAAAGTCGTGTTGTCGAGATGAGACAATCACATAACACTAGGTAGTCATAACGCTTTGCTAGAAGCCACTTATGATCAATGAGTTGAGAACTCATTGCTAGTGTTATATGATCCTACAGGGTCACACACCTAAGAAAACTGGACGTTAAAGACGAGGTTGATCATTAATGTAATGATCTAGTGAATGCATATTTGATATGCATTCGATATCAATATTCTGGGGCAGTGTCGATTGACACAAAGAGTGTGTCGGTCGACACAACTCGCGGATTACCAGATTAATTCGGTTTAATCGCTGGTTAATTCCGTTGCGGTTTAAGTCGACATATATAAGATATATGGTCGACCTAAACTCGAACTTAACCTAATTCACAGCCACCAGAACTAGAATAGAAACCTCTCAAGAGATTTGATCTCAATAGGCACTAGCATCCCTGCTGTTCAGTTTGTGTGCGTGTGGATACCAGTAGAGGCACAGCGTTTGAGGTGCTTCGTGATCTCGACTACTTGCAAAACTTCCGCTGCAAATTCACCAGGTAATTTCGAGATCTGATAGATTCAATTATATGAACCTTAGATCCTAGGCTTGGAATTCATACTAGGATTGCCTAATTGGATTAGGATCTACTAGAAATTCCTTCAGTGGTATCAGAGCCTTAGGGTTCCATTGAATCTGTAGCATGTTGATTAGATTGGTTGAATCTGGATCTCTGTATAGTTGATACAAACATGCTAAAATTCGTTTTCATGAAAATCTAGTTTTAGGGTTTTTTTGCTCGTAAAACGATTAGGGTTTATCCATCTCATAATGCAGCGGCTCATCTCCCAGGTGGAGATCAATCAGACTCTGTCTAACATCTATTACTGCTCCTGCCGTAGCTAAGAATGGTCTCCCAAGTATCAATGCGTCATCAGGATCACTGTCATACTTCAGCACTAAGAAGTCTGTTGGAACTAAGTAGTTTCCTACTCTGACCGGGATGTCCTCAAGGAGTCCTTCTGGAACTCTTATAGACTGATCAGCTTGGACAAGAGAGGTCCTAGTAGGCAAAAAATCCAGCATACCCAGCTTCTCTGCCACAGAATATGGCATAAGACTTCCTGCAGCTCCAAGATCACACAGAGAACGCCTAAAACTATCTTCAAAGATAGAACATTTTAGCATAAAGACACCAGGGTCAGGCAGCTTCTTTGGAACCTTGGTTAATAGCACATCACTTATATGCTGAGGAACAACTACAACCCAGTCTTTCAGCTCTTCATCGATAGGCATCATCTTTCTCAAGTACCTCTGCACACAAGGGTGATAAGGTGGATCATCAGATGATGGAATTTCTTCCAACTCTTCACCAATCTCTTCCAGCTGCTTAAGCTCTTCAATCTCTTGCTTAATCACTTCAGACACTGAAGGATATAATCGAATGGATTGTGCATAAATCTCCTGCTGAGTAATCTCAGATACTCCAGGGAATAAACGATCAAGCTCTAAATCTGCATCAATGCCTTCAGAATCCTGCGAATCTGTCTGTTCACGACCTGCAACGATCGACCCTAAGGGTGCGTCGATCGATGCATCACTGTTTTCACAGTTTCTACCCGAGAGTTTTTCCCCAAAATCCAAAAATTCAGCCTCTTCTACCAACTCAGCTGTGTTTAGCTCAAATCTTTCACCTAGGTGTGATCCATCGTCAATGTACACAGACCAGGCCTTAATATGGGTGTCTGCTACTCCTTTTCCTTTAACAGAACTAGCGATCTGGTTAACCTGAGTGTCCAACTGCTTCACATGAGTGTTTAGAGACTCAAACTTACCATTAAGGTCCTCATAAACCGCATCCAACTTCTTGTTGCAGTCCACAGCAATATTTGTTTGTCCTTCTAGCAGCTGCTCCATCATAGCTTCCATCTTGCTCTCATGAGCACTAGCAGTGGGAGGAGTCTGATAAGATGAAGATCCATAGGTCCTTTGGTTACCTTGTCCAAAAGGTTTCTGAAAACCACTAGTCTGTCCAAATCCAGAAGAGTTGTGATTGCTGTTGAAAGCACTCTTCTGTCCTCCATTGAAGAACCTATTCCCAGACTGATTTCCAAATCTATTCCCTTGGAATCCAAAACCACTAATGTAATTCACATCTTCTTCCTGCTCTTCTCCTTCATCATTGATCATCTCAACATCTTGAGCAAAGTGGACAGCTTTCTTCCCAGCTAGAAGATTGCAAACTATGTCCAACTTAGATCTAATATCAGCTATTTCAGAATTCTCAATCTTTCCACCGGACTTCTTCCTTCTCTCATCAGTGGTCTTGCAGCTATTACTGCTTACCAGATTATCTATCAATTGCTTAGCTTGAGCAGGAGTCCTAGTGTTAAAGTTGGCATTGCTAGAGTTGTCCAACGCAGTCTGATATGGAAGATCTATTCCTCTAAAGAAGATGCCTAAAAGCGTTACCTCAGTGAATCCATGGTACGGGCAGTCACGTTGGTATTTCTTGAATCTCATCCAGGCTGTCTTAAGAGGCTCAATAGGACCTTGGGTAAAAGTGAGAATGTCCTGCCTGGACTGATCAGAACGAGCATCATCATAGAAGTGACGCAGGAACTCACTCTTCAGGGCTGCCCAAGTAACGAACGTTCCAGATGGAAGTTGTTTCAGCCAGGCTGCAGCATCTCCAGCCAGAGAGTAGGGGAAAAGCTTGAGGAACATATAGTCTTGGTTAACTCCATTGTACTTTATTCCAGTGACTATGCCCTCAAACTCATCTATGTGATCCATCGGCTGCTCACTTGGAGAGCCATGGAAGGCTTTCTGCCTCAGGAGAGAGTAGTAGACGGTTTTGATTTCAAAATCATTCCTCTCAAATTCAGGAAGTACAAGAGCTGACCGGTTAGCATGGAACTCATCTGGACGGTTATAGTCAGCTAAAGTCCTCTCATGGACTATCATCTGTCTACCATGGTTCTGTCCTTGATTCTGCTCTTGCTGCGGCTGTGGTTGCTCTGGAGGATCAGGGATAACATTCCCTTCAGCATCTATCGGTTCTCCAGCAGCATTGTAACGGTTGTTGTGTCGGTCCCTCATGACACCATGAGCATCAGGCAATATAATCACACGTTCAACAACCATCCTTTCTCTTTGAGCTCTTCTGTTTGTCCTCTCTAGTCTAGCAAGTTCTTCAAGTTGGAGGTTTACGAGATTAGTGTTCGGATTACTTCTGGTATCACGCGTCTGCATAAACCGTCTGTAATCGCCAAGCAACGATCGATGCTAACAGTGCAACGATCGATTCAACTCCAATCGCCTAGTGTCGATCGACACAAGAAGTGCAACGGTCGATGCTATGCGATTATGAAACCTGCGACAAAGAGAAAACAGAGAAAAATAAAGAAAAAAAATCAGTAAACAAAAATAAAAACAAAAATCCTAGTAAAAATCCTAAGTTCGAAGCTATCGAAGACTCTAAGAGTCCCTGGCAACGGCGCCAAAAACTTGATAGGTCTCGAGTTTTATCCTATACTAACTGCAAGTGCACAGTAATGTCAATGTAGTACTTAGGGATCGAATCCACGAGGACTATAGGCAACGATAGGATTAAGAACTTAAAGAGATTAAAACTAGGAGAAATTAAAAGGCAAATTGTATTGAATAACTGAAAAGAAAGCAAGAAAGTAAACTAGTAGCAGGTTGTGGTTGTAAGCAATAAACTAAGGGCGCTAAGTCTAGGGCGTTCTCAGGAAATCAGACAAGCAGATAAATCATTCAGTCAGGATCTAATTAAACTCAGTTCTATAACTCAAAACACAGATATAGAATTAACCAAATTCCTTTGCGAGAATTCTCTAAGTCTAAGTGCAGTAATCCAAATTCCTTTGCAATTACTAACAGATTAAACCAGCTTTAATTCCAAGTTTGATATGTTCACAATCTAATTAAACCAAATTCCTTTGCGAGTAATTAAATTGCTCAACCTAAATAGTTCAGATTCTAAACCACACTGTCGTGTCGTATTTAGCAACCTAAGATCTAGATTCTAATTGATCAGGTTAGAACTAGCATTAAACACAATTTAGTTTGAAGAACATCTATTGATGTGAATCCTTAACTGAATTAATTATATCTAGCAAATCATGAAATCCCTATGAGAAACCCTAAACCTAACTATGAAACTACTCAGACATAGATAATGTAAACATAATCAATGAATTCATAGAAATCATAAAAGAGATTAGAATATAAAAATGTTCGAAACTTCTCCAAAACGAATGTAGTACAGGATCAGATTAGCCCCCAAAAGCTCTAAAAACTCTCTGCTCTAAGTTATGATAGCGTATGTAAGCGTATAGTTAAAAACCTAATTAAATAGCTAAAACACGTTTTGGGGCTTCTGTGTAAATATCTGGAACTTCTGAGCTTTTCTGCAATATCAGCATACTTCATTAGACCGTCGAGTCTGGCCTATTCGCGCTGTGCATCGACCGATGCAGGTGTGCGTCGATCGATGCAGATCCCAAAATTGGACAGTGAGTTCTATCTCTCGGACCAAATCTCAAAAATGCTCCAATAAGCTCCATAATAACCACATTAGTTCCAAACGTGCGTGTACCTAATAAAACCTGTAAAAGACTCTAAAGAGACACAAATAGACTCTAAAACACACTTATATCATGGCATAAAACCGGTAAAAACCATGATATATCAACTCCCCCACACTTAGCCTTTGCTTGCCCTCAAGCAAAACAGAGAACTAAAACATGGTGAAGAGGTTTGAAAACTTTCAGAAACTCATTTTGTCCTAGAAGCAACAACACTCAGATTCTCCTTAGTAAACCACTGAAAGAATCAATCACAAGATATCAAGACCAACATATACTTCCCCCACACTTAGCAACTGTCCTAAGTAAACTCCACAATCACATTCATGCATTCAAATTCTCCCTACTGACTTCTGCAAGTATTTAAGTGCGGTCTCACCTAAGGAGTATCGATCAAAGGCACATGGACTCTTACCTTGCCAGCTCTAGACCACCATACTATCTTTCTTTGGTCCCTTTCATCTCTTTTCCCTTCCTTAGCATTCTGATTTTTCCCCATTGGGTATCATTTTTTTTTATCAGTGCTCTTCCCGTTAAGGGGTGTACTTTGGACACATTCCATAGATGCACATGATATGATAGTTGTAGCTACCACTCCCAGAGACCACTTCGGAGTTACTAACTCATCCTCAGTTTATTATCTTTTTTTTTTTATGGAAGGGGAGAAGGGAACCAAATAGGACAGGTTTACAGGCTGTGTCAGAACTAACAAGGGAATCCGAAAAAGGTATACCAAGCCCTTAGGTGAGAAAATTAAGTCAGTATTAATGGTGAAGCCAGTAAAAGGATCCTCTGATACCTGAAGTGATGTGGGTGTCCTCAGTAGGTTGATCTGTGATGGGGTTTTCTAACAGTCATAGATAGATCATGCAACTTCATCCCGATGGTTACTTAAGTTCCTGCAAGATATTGTTAACTCCTCCAAAGTTCATTGTTTCTTACTTAAACTAGTTTTGACTCAATAAAACAAAAATCTTTGAAAATTGGACTGACTCTAAGAAAACAGAAAGATAAAGTTAGTAGCACCTCCCCCACACTTAAGACACACTGTCCCCAGTAGTGTCAAGCAATGATTGGTAAAAAGAAAGAAAAATCTGTTAATGGATTGGTTGAGTTATGTCTGATTTTTACCTCTGTCGCACAGGCATCGACCGTTGCATAAATGCATCGAACGTTGCTAGGCGATTTTTCGTCGTGTGTCGATCGTTGCTCAGGACCGCAACGATCGCTGCAGTGCGATTTCTCGTGTTGTGACGATCGACACAATGTGGTGTCGGTCGACGCACTGCGAATACTCGATCAGTCAGCAGGTTAGCAGGTTAGTCCGTTGGAAAATCTAAGTTTTCGATCCTGCAAGCTGAAAACACTGAAAACAGAATAAAATCAAAGAAACTAATGTATCAAGTCAAGCACAACATCCAGAAACAATAATATCCTAAGAAAAGCAAAAGAAAATGCAAAAAGAAAAAGAAAAAGTAGATACAAGAACCGTAGTCTAGAGATGTCAATACTCAATCACTCATCTTCCATCCCATCAATACGATCAGTACCACTCGAAGAACCGGGAGCCAGAGAGCTTCGTCTGCGTCGAGAAGGTGCTGGATGGTGTATCTGTGGCTGTCTCCTGCAAGTGCAGGTACGCATGAAGTTCCATATGACCCGTAGAATACCATCTGAGCGCTCTCTCCACTCTGCCTCGGACATATCACCATAAGGCATCGTAGGCTCGGGAAAAGGTCCAACGTCATCGACAGGGGCAGCAGGCGCAGGGGCAGAGGAGGTAGAAGCTCGTGTAGAAGGCTCTCCCAGCGGATGAGCCATAGAAGGGAATCTACGCTGCTCGCTCGCAGGAGGCTGGAATCTCAAGGCATCCAGTGTATCAATCTGTGTAAGACCAGGAGCAGGAAGATCCACACCACACTTCTCAGTAGCAGGATCATAATAAACCCAAACGCGTCCCTCCTTGAGCCAGGTAGCACTCTGCAGATGAGTGAAATCAAGGAACTCCTTGGTAGTATTACACTCTGTACCCTCTAAGGGAATCCTGCAGTGCATGAAAATGGGAGTAAGCAGGCTCCCCACTGTCTCAGTATCCACACCATCAAATGGCTTCTTCTGCAGGTCGCATAAGTGCTGAGCGAAAACAGCTCCCAAGTTGAGTCCCTTAGTGGGATCTCTCAAAAGGGGTATCGTCAAACTGATCCCTCAGTCCAATGAATAGCATCTCCATCTCAAGCTTGCGCATCTTGTTGGCTTCAAAATTGCACAACAAAGTCCATCCTAAGATGCGCAGAACATATCTCAGAACCGGATGCCTAACCTGCTTCCCCGGCGTCTGTCTCGAGTTGTATTGACCATTGCCAATACACTCCCAGAAAAACTGAGCTTCCTCCATATCCCACTCAAGACTCATGCCAATACGTCTCGGCTCAGTGCTGAATCCATAAATCCTGCAGATATCGAGAAGAGGAATCCGATACCTGGCTCCTAAGTACATGAAGGTAAAGATACCTCCTGAAGCACTCCTGCTGTCTGGGTCCGGGTAAACCACTCTGCAAGTGGCTAGCAGATGTCTCACCAACTCAGGGTACAAGTCGTAAGGCTGCATGGGCATTGTCCCTAGACCAATGCCCTTACACAGTGTAAGAACCTGCTCAGCAATGCCCAGACTCTTACAAGTAGAGTAATCTGCAAACTTGGTTGGTTTAAGCGTCATGCCACACCAACCGTTGTAAAGCAACGTGTCAAAATCATCCCAATGGTTAAGTAGTGGCCTCTCCGTAAAAGTGTCGGTCTTGAGGAACTCAACAATATCATTAGGCCACACCCTATCTGACGGGATCTCTGTCTGGTCTGCTCTAGGCCAAGGCGGTGCTATTTCCTGACAAACTCTCACATAAGGCTCAGGATGTGGTGATTCCCGATGGAACCACTCTGGTGGTGGAGCATGATGAGCTGTAGCAGCGGCTGCGGTAGCTCTGCGTTTACGGGACGGTCGAGGAGGCATCTGCAAGAAATCAATAAATCATATAAGTCACAACAGAAATCTCTCTGTGAAACCGCGAAGCAACGACCGTTGCACTAAGGCATCGATCGTTGCAAAGCGATTCCACAACATCGAACAAATCCCTAAAATCGCAAAGCAACGACCGTTGCACTAATGCATCGATCGTTGCAGGGCGATTTTTACAGATGTTAAGTATCGATCCAAAATCGTAAATCAAACTCAAATTCAGCATGCATTCATCACGATCGACCTAAATCGGGCTAATAACAGCACGGAATCATCATTCTTAAATCAAAATCTCTTAATTCCAAAAACCCTAAAATTGAATCCGAAATTCATGAAAATGAGGTACATTACCTTGGATTCGCTCGAAATGGGTTAGAGGACTAGATAGAGTAAGTAAAATAAGTGTAATAGCACTTTGAATTAACAAGAATAGTGAAGAAATGATAGATTTAGGCGATAGGGGTTTCGGTCGTACGGACGGCGAGAGTGGAGAAGAAGAGAGGAGAAAAAGGGTTTAAGGCACTTACCTCGATCGTGGGTGCAACGACCATTGCTGATGGGCAACGATCGATGCTGGTTGAACCAAATTGATTCCGGTTTAGCGCGCGTACCTTAATTTTGCAATTTAAACCACTTGCAACGACCGTTGCACAGGGCCGCAACGATCGTCACAATACGATCCATCTCCTTGTAAAAATCTCCTTGCAACGACCGGTGCACAAGTGCATCGATCGTCACACATCTCCAGACTCGAGTTCTGTATCTGAAACTTAGCAAAAACAAACAAAAACGTGAAATCCTAAGAAAAACACCAAAAATAAGAAAGAAAAACACTTAAACCTAACAGTGGGTTGCCTCCCACTCAACGCTTGTTTAAGGTCATTAGCTTGACCGGACGAACAAGAATCAGGCACCGTGAGATCCTGACAGAGACTTTGATTGTCTCTGTGCAAGTCTCCTCATCCAAGGCGGAGAGTAAGCTGTATCAGAATGAACTTGTCCAAGAAAAGAAGGAGTAAACTGCTCCCCATGATCCAAAATCACAGTATCACTTGGCTGTTTATCATCTCCATCCAAAATGGTGAATGTCTGCCCATCAATCAGCGGTTTGCGCAGCTTATCCATCTCATAATTCAGCGGCTCATCTCCCAGGTGGAGATCAATCAGACTCTGTCTAACATCTATTACTGCTCCTGCCGTAGCTAAGAATGGTCTCCCAAGTATCAATGTGTCATCAGGATCACTGTCATACTTCAGCACTAAGAAGTCTGTTGGAACTAAGTAATTTCCAACTCTAACCGGGATGTCCTCAAGGAGTCCTTCTGGAACTCTTATAGACTGATCAGCTTGGACAAGAGAGGTCCTAGTAGGCGAAAAATCCAGCATACCCAACTTCTCTGCCACAGAATATGACATAAGACTTCCTGCAGCTCCAAGATCACACAGAGAACGCCTAAAACTATCTTCAAAGATAGAACATTTTAGCATAAAGACACCAGGGTCAGGCAGCTTCTTTGGAACCTTGGTTAATAGCACATCACTTATATGCTGAGGAACAACTACAACCCAGTCTTTCAGCTCTTCATCGATAGGCAGCATCTTTCTCAAGTACCTCTGCACACAAGGGTGATAAGGTGGATCATCAGATGATGGAATTTCTTCCAACTCTTCACCAATCTCTTCCAGCTGCTTAAGCTCTTCAATCTCTTGCTTAATCACTTCAGACAATGAAGGATATAATCGAATGGATTGTGCATAAATCTCCTGCTGAGTAATCTCAGATACTCCAGGGAATAAACGATCAAGCTCTAAATCTGCATCAATGCCTTCAGAATCCTGCGAATATGTCTGTTCACGACCTGCAACGATCGACGCTAAGGGTGCGTCGATCGATGCATCATTGTTTTCACAGTTTCTACCCGAGAGTTTTTCCCCAAAATCCGAAAATTCAGCCTCTTCTACCAACTCAGCTGTGTTTAGCTCAAATCTTTCACCTAGGTGTGATCCATCGTCAATGTACACAGACCAGGCCTTGATAAGGGTGTCTGCTACTCCTTTTCCTTTAACAGAACTAGCGATCTGGCTCACCTGAGTGTCCAACTGCTTCACATGAGTGTTTAGAGACTCAAACTTACCATTAAGGTCCTCATAAACCGCATCCAACTTATTGTTACAGTCCACAACAATATTTGTTTGTCCCTCTAGCAGCTGCTCCATCATAGCTTCCATCTTGCTCTCATGAGCACTAGCAGTGGGAGGAGTCTGATAAGATGAAGATCCATAGGTCCTTTGGTTACCTTGTCCAAAAGGTTTCTGAAAACCACTAGTCTGTCCAAATCCAGAAGAGTTTTGATTGCTGTTGAAAGCACTCTTCTGTCCTCCATTGAAGAACCTATTCCCAGACTGATTTCCAAATCTATTCCCTTGGAATCTAGAACCACTAATGTAATTCACATCCTCTTCCAGCTCTTCTCCTTCATCATTGATCATCTCAACATATTGAGCAAAGTGGACAGCTTTCTTCCCAGCTAGAAGATTGCAAACTGTGTCCAACTTAGATCTAATATCAGCTATTTCAGAATTCTCAATCTTTCTACCGGACTTCTTCCTTCTCTCATCAGTGGTCTTGCAGCTATTACTGCTTACCAGATTATCTATCAATTGCTTAGCTTGAGCAGGAGTCCTAGTGTTAAAGTTGGCATTGCTAGAGTTGTCCAACGTAGTCTGATATGGAAGATCTATTCCTCTAAAGAAGATGCCTAAAAGCGTTACCTCAGTGAATCCATGGTGCGGGCAGTCACGTTGGTATTTCTTGAGTCTCATCCAGGCTGTCTTAAGAGGCTCAATAGGACCTTGGGTAAAGGTGAGAATGTCCTGCCTGGACTGATCAGAACGAGCATCATCATAGAAGTGACGCAGGAACTCACTCTTCAGGGCTGCCCAAGTAACGAACGTTCCAGATGGAAGTTGTTTCAGCCAGGCTGCAGCATCTCCAGCCAGAGAGTAGGGGAAAAGCTTGAGGAACAGATAGTCTTGGTTAACTCCATTGTACTTTATTCCAGTGACTATGCCCTCAAACTCATCTATGTGATCCATCGGCTGCTCACTTGGAGAGCCATAGAAGGCTTTCTGCCTCAGGAGAGAGTAGTAGACGGTTTTGATTTCAAAATCATTCCTCTCAAATTCAGGAAGTACAAGAGCTGACCGGTTAGCATGGAACTCATCTGGACGGTTATAGTCAGCTAAAGTCCTCTCATGGACTATCATCTGTCTACCATGGTTCTGTCCTTGATTCTGCTCCTGCTGCGGCTGTGGTTGCTCTGGAGGATCAGGGATAACATTCCCTTCAGCATCTATCGGTTCTCCAGCAGCATTGTAAGGGTTGTTGTGTCGGTCCCTCAGGACACCATGAGCATCAGGCAATATGATCACACGTTCAACAACCATCCTTTCTCTTTGAGCTCTTCTGTTTGTCCTCTCTAGTCTAGCAAGTTCTTCAAGTTGGAGGTTTACGAGATTAGTGTTCGGATTACTTCTGGTATCACGCGTCTGCATAAACCGTCTGTAATCGCCAAGCAACGATTGATGCAACTCCAATCGCCTAGTGTCGATCGACACAAGAAGTGCAACGGTCGATGCTATGCGATTATGAAACCTGCGACAGAGAGAAAACAGAGAAAAATAAAGAAAAAAAATCAGTAAACAAAAATAAAAACAAAAATCCTATTAAAAATCCTAAGTTCGAAGCTATCGAAGACTCTAAGAGTCCCCGGCAACGGCGCCAAAAACTTGATAGGTCTCGAGTTTTACCCTATACTAACTGCAAGTGCACAGTAATGTCAATGTAGTACTTAGGGATCGAATCCACGAAGACTCTAGGCAACGATAGGATTAAGAACTTAAAGAGATTAAAACTAGGAGAAATTAAAAGGCAAATTGTATTGAATAACTGAAAAGAAAGCAAGAAAGTAAACTAGTAGCAGGTTGTGGTTGTAAGCAATAAACTAAGGGCGCTAAGTCTAGGGCGTTCTCAGAAAATCAGACAAGCAGATAAATCATTCAGTCAGGATCTAATTAAACTCAGTTCTAGAACTCAAAACACAGATATAGAATTAACCAAATTCCTTTGCGAGAATTCTCTAAGTCTAAGTGCAGTAATTCAAATTCCTTTGCAATTACTAACAGATTAAACCAGCTTTAATTCCAAGTTTGATATGTTCACAATCTAATTAAACCAAATTCCTTTGCGAGTAATTAAATTGCTCAACCTAAATAGTTCAGATTCTAAACCACACTGTCGTGTCGTATTTAGCAACCTAAGATCTAGATTCTAATTGGTCAGGTTAGAACTAGCATTAAACACAATTTAGTTTGAAGAACATCTATTGATGTGAATCCTTAACTGAATTAATTATATCTAGCAAATCATGAAATCCCTATGAGAAACCCTAAACCTAACTATGAAACTACTCAGACATAGATAATGTAAACATAATCAATGAATTCATAGAAATAATAAAAGAGATTAGAATATAAAAAGGGTTCGAAAACTTCTCCAAAACGAATGTAGTACAGGATCAGATTAGCCCCCAAAAGCTCTAAAAACTCTCTCCTCTAAGTTATGATAGCGTATGTAAGCGTATAGTTAAAAACCTAATTAAATAGCTAAAACACGTTTTGGGGCTTCTGTGTAAATATCTGGAACTTCTGGGCTTTTCTGCAATATCAGCATACTTCATTAGACCGTCGAGTCTGGCCTATTCGCGCTGTGCATCGACCGATGCAGGTCTGCGTCGATCGATGCAGATCCCAAAACTGGACAGTGAGTTCTACCTCTCGGACCAAATCTCCAAAATGCTCCAATAAGCTCCATAATCACCACATTAGTTCCAAACGTGCGTGTACCTAATAAAACCTGTAAAAGACTCTAAAGAGACACAAATAGACTCTAAAACACACTTATATCATGGCATACAACCGGTAAAAACCATGATATATCACTAATCATCCTATGATTAACAAAACCCATGAAGATAGTGTTAATCATGAAGATTAGAGAAAGATAGAAAGATTAAGAGAAGAAATCACAAAGAGAAATACTTAGATTAAACAAAGATTCAAACTTGTCTTACAAAAGAGTTTTTGGAAACAAAACAAGCTTAAGAACAATAAAAATAGGTTTTTGGCCTTATATAGTGAGTATGGGGCGAACCGGGTCAACCCGGAACAAACCGGGTGTTGTCCCGGTTAAATTGGATCCAAGTGAAAAATCTGGGAAATGTATCGGCCCACCTGACCGATATGGTGGCCGATACTTCTTCTCTGTTTCTTCGTTCTGCGTCAAGGAATGTATCGGTCTGGCAGACCGATACGCCAACCGATATGAGCTTCATGTGCATTCTGAGATTTCTGGCCGAGGAGATGTATCGGCTGGCTTAACCGATGTGGAGGCCGATATATCTTCTCTGTTTTTCTTCGTGACTCCTGAGCAAAAGGTATCGGCCTCCTCAACCGATATTGAGGCCGATATGGACTTCATGTTGGCTCTTTCCTCATCTTTCAAGCTTCATTCTCCATTCCTTAGCTCACCAACACTCCTTGCACCTGTAACACACCAAAAACACTCCAAATGCAAGCCTAAAATGCCTAATTCTAGTTCTAGATGATCCTATACTCTAAATGTAACAAAGAGCAACAAAGAATGAAGAAAGCAAGGAAAAGAAGTCAAAACATAAACAAATCACTATCCTAAATGCAATGAAAACACAAGTATATCAGTTGCTATTATTGAATTGAAAGGACTTGTTTCCTACTTTAAGAAATACAGCGAGATGAGATTTGAACAAGCAAAGTCTGAGGCTGTAAGAATTGCAGAGGCTATGAAGATAAATGGTGGATTTCCTGTGAAAAAAAGAAGAGGCTCATTAGAAGAAAGAAGCATTTTGATGACGATTCTGAACAAGTGGATGAGAATATGGATTTATCACCAGATGGTGATTTCAGGATCAATTACTTCTTCACACTCATTGACCAAGGTCTAGTTTCTCTTGAGTTAAGGTTTGAACAATTCCAAAAGTATGAGCAAATTTTTGGATTTTTGTTTGATTTAAAGAAACTGATATCAGCAAGGGATGAAAATTTGAGAGCATCATGCTTGAACCTTGAAGATTCTCTAAAGCATGGTATGAATTCTGATATAGATGGAGGTAATTTTTTTCTGGAACTAAAAGTTATACGGGAAGTGTTACCAGAAGATGTTGTGAAACCTATTGATGTGCTAAACTTTTTGAAAAGAATAGGAGGTTGTTCGAATATTGTTGACCATTCCAGTATCAGTTGCTTCTGCTGAAAGAAGTTTTTCTAAGTTGAAGCTAATCAAGAATTATTTGAGGTCCACTATGTCACAAGATAGATTAAATGGGTTAGCCATATTGTCGATTGACAAAGCAGTGCTTGCAAAACTCGACTATGCTACTTTGATGGATGATTTTGCAGGAAAGAGTGCAAGGAGGATCATATTCAAGAAGTAGTATTTTGTTAAACGTTTTTATAATTTTAGATGGTATGAAAAACTCTAGTTGGTCTTTTTTAATGTTTTGTTTCTTGGACATGTTGAGTTTTTCATAAGAGGACACACTTTTTAATCTTACTTACGACCTATGATAAAGTTGGAACGGTCATGAGCCTGAGGATGAAGAAGGTTGTCCAAGCAACTTAAATGTTAATACTTGAAGCTTTGGTGTTGAAGATCCATGAACAGCCCACTATTTTAGAGGTTCCAAGATGAACCTATCATGCATTGCATCAACACCACCAAAATCTTCCAAGCATAAAGAGAAATTCGAATATTCAACATTGACCTCTCTTCTTTCATATGGGTCCATAAAATACTTCATGATGCAGTTTTTTCTTTCTCTAGTAACCTCAAAATCTGGAGCTTTCCTATTGGTTTCTTCTCCAAGCCACTCGAAACTGTAATATCTTTATCCAACATAAAAATATACAACAATGTTAATTATATCTCTAAACATAACCAAATACTAATAAATAAACATAAATTCTACTAATCAAGCTACACATAGCTAAATATATAACAAATGTCTTAAAAATACAATATTAATAAATTCCCAACAAAGCTAATCATTTTTATAAGATTCAAAAACATACAATACGTACTAAATGTCTTACTACGTAATCTTTCTGCCATAGTAAATTTTTATAACATTCTACTATTACATGTCATTTTTATTGTTAAGTATATATTAGTATAACTAATAATTTATATCTAATTAATTTGCAAGAAAATATATAGTAAAATTATAATTAAGTTATAAACTTACTTGGGATTAAGAGAATGTGCCATGAAATGGAGAGGAGTGTTACTTTTACTCCAACGAGATGTCAAAACAGAATTCACAGCATTCTAAAAGACGGATTCTTCATCAAGTTGTTTTTTTCTTCTTCTCTGAAAATAGCCTTCTTCACGTCTTGAGTCATACTTTTCCACCATTCATATGCTAAATAAAGAGAAGGTCTATTAGTACCAGCAGCTCTAATCGCATTGTATATGGACAAGGTAAAAGATAAAGCATATTCAAGATCATCCCAAAACATCTCATCTAGTATCTTCTGTTTCACTGCAGATGCTCTCTTTACATCGTGTTCCTTATAATCATCCCATTTAGGACTATTCACCATTTGTTGCAATCCATTTTTTATTTTTTTTAATCTTTTGTACATCACAATTGTGGCTGCAAATCTGTTAACAAAATAAATAACATTATATGTGGAACATAAGACAATAAGTAAGATTTAACCCCAAAAAAAAAAACCTCGTAGAAGCAACTGTAAGAAGTTTAAGATCACAATGTTCGGTGAACATCACAAGCCTCATTCCATGGTTCATAATAAAATTCTTGATCCAAGTCACATCCTCACCAAAGATTTTATCCAAATACAAGCTGCATACACATCCTCATTGTTTCTTGTGCTTAGTAATAGTGAACATATGTTCTTCAAAGCAAGTTTCAAGGTGTGAACCACACATATGTCCAGAAGATTGTAAGATACTTTGCTGAAATCAGTGCACCAGCCTTTACACAATTGGAAGCATTGTCGGTGACTACTTGAATCACATTTTCATACCCAACCTCCTTTATGCATTTATGATCAATTTCGCAATCATCTCACCAATTTTCATTTCACCATCAATATTGACCGCCCTCAACATCATTGGCACACTCTCATTCGCAGCAATCAAGTTAACTATAGGTATTCGTTGTGGATCTGAACATCTGTCACTACATACTGAATCCTTTTTGTTTCTATGTGTTCTTCAACGGCTGCAAGTGTATCTCAAGATTCTTTCTTTCTTTTTGAAGAAGTACGTCCTCAATGCAATATACCCGGGGGGATATATCCTGGGATATTTGATGATCGCACATATAAATTACGGTAGGGAGGATTTATTGCAAGATTAAAAGATAGACCAACCGTGTAGAACATTCTAGCTACCTCACCATCACACTGCTCTTGAGCCTCATTCTTAAATGCTTTTCCCAAAGGTGTATCGATTCCCTTTCTATTCTTTGAATCAGACTCATTTTCATTCGGAACACTGTAACTCATATCATAATCAAGAGAAGAACTTGATGTTTTTCTTGATGACGAGGGCAGCGGTACTACTCTAGGATCTGCACTTTTGATCTTTCTTTTGCATTCATCAACTAGTTTTCTCATGTTAACTCTTTGTTGAGGAGTAACTTTCAAACATTCCTTAATTCCTTTACTCTCGTTTAACAAATAGTTGCAACTCTGCTATAAGAACCTTAATATTTGTTACTGCAAAAGTTGCATTGGAACCTTCAAGACCATCCACCCGCTAGTTTCTCAATCATCTTTACATAAATCCACAAAGGAACTTTTTCATCCATATTAGATAGATCATCAACAATGAAACTCTCTTCAACATGATCTCTCCATGGATTTGATGTGCTCATATTTCTGTAAAAAAAAAGTTATGCATCCAACAGTAATCAATCAGCATAAAATATGCACACACATATATATATATAAGTACTAGTTTATCGATAGAAATTCTACAGCTTCTACAATTCAAAACAATCAATATATATAAGTACTAGTTTAAGAAGCACTAAGCCACTCAATCACTATATCAATAAAAAAAGCACAAAATCATGAAAGGTTCATTATCACAATTCCATTCACGACGGAGATTAATAATATTACAGGGTACATTATAAAAGTTGATCTAATATGGGGATTTTTTCAATGTAATTCAATTATGTGGACCAAATAAGGTTCTCAAACTGGAAAAAAAAGTCAATCTTAATAGAATAGGAAAATGTACCTCGTGAAGCTTTCTTCTTCTGTGTTTTGCTATTAGGTTTTTAGATTACGTCTATGATTCTTTGATTTAGGAAAAGCTTCTCATATTTCTATTAGGTCTTTTTTAATAAAAAGTTTACAAATTATCAATTAAACATTTATATTTATAAAAAAAATTACAATTATATTTTTATATATAAAACAAAGTTTCTAAAAAAAAAATTGGCGTTTCCAAAGACGGATACGCCGTTTCCGTCGTGTTTCCAAATCACAATATTTAAGAATCACGTTTCCATCATGTTTCAGGGGGTTTCCACTGCGTTTCCGTTTCCGAACGTTTCCAAAACCGGAAATGGTCTTCGGGTGGAGTTTCCATGCAACGTAACCAGAAAGATGTTAAACTTTCTCAATTCACATTGAAGAGTTCGAACGAAGGAATGAGTACTTTACGACTTTCGACCACAAACACATATCTCTTACAAGAAATTCGACAACAGATATGCTAACACGAAGTGCGCGTCTCAGATCATCGAAGAGTGTTCCTATTGTTATGGAGCCACCAATATGGATAATTGATAGTTAGGTTCTTTTTCCATCTTGTTGTCAAAAAAATACCATAACCATCAATTTTATGACTATTCCGGTGTACAGTCCGATTAAACTTAGGTCGACCCAATTTTTTTTTTAATTTTCTTTACTAAATACACCAAATATAACTCAATATATAGTTACACATCACAAATAATTTAATATACAATTACCTACACTAACAAATGAATTTGAATGATAACATACACTAACAAACATAATTATGTAATCAACACTATAACTATCAACAAGATCACTATACTGATATACAATGTATTAGAATACGATTATCATAATATCATCATTTTACCTACCTTTTTACCTAAAATTTTGAGAACTTCTCTTGATCGACCGTAAATCCGGGATGGGCTGCCTAAAGATTGTTTTTTACATGAACTAAGACTATTCACCAGGAGGATACTAATGGTTGACCGCTAAAGAGCAAGTGTACTGTCTAGAGGGATTGGTTCGTATAAACAGAATTATGACATATATTTGTATTCGTCCCCGCAATAAGATATGTCATACTCTACTTATACAAACCAATCCGGGATGGGTTGCCCGAAGATTGGTGTTTTTGGACATAAACATACATTATTCACTAGGAAAATACTAAAGGTTGACCGCTGAGGAGCAAGTGTACTGTTCGGATGGATTGGTTCGTATAATCAGAGTGTGACCTATACTCGTCTTGGTCCCCACAATATTGTATTGAATGATATTAATGTTATAAAGAGATCTCGAATGAGAAGTTTACAAGAGCTAGTAGAGATGTTTTGTGTACAAAAGTGTATATAAAAAAGATCCTCGAAATAAAAGACCACAACAAGGAAAAAAATAAATGGGCCAAAGTATAAGGCCCCCATTTATAAATCAGTTGTTTATTATCAGTTTTTTTTTGTCTCGAAAAAAATTGTTTTTATGTTATTTTGGATATTTGAAATCATTTGACTTAAAAAAATTATTATATCTTTATAATATAAAGTAGAAGGCTCTCATTTTTTGTCTGCCGCCTATAGCCTCTGTTATGTCAGCTCCGCCCCTGTATATAGCTTTGGGTTTATGACTGAGAAGTTCTCGAATTTTTAGGTAATGAGATGGGCAAAATAATGATTTTACGATCATCGTATTGTAATGCATTGTTTATTAAAATAGTGTTCTGATTTATAGTTTTGGTGTTAATTATATCGTTTATGTTTGTTATTGTATGCTATCATTCAAATTTATTTGTTAATATAAATATTTGTATATGCGTAACTATATATTAAGTTATACTTAGTTTAGTTAGCAAAAAAGAAATTGAAAAAATACTTTTGGGTCGATTCGAATCTAATTGAACGATAACCGAAATAGTAATTAAATTGATGATTATGAAGTTGGTTTTGGTGCATATCACCATGTAAATCTATTTATTTGTATAGTTATAAATATCTTAATTTAGTTGATATATATAATCATGATCTAAATATTAAGCATTTTTCGTAACGAAAATCATCAAGAGAACATCACAAACTTCACAATCACTGCATTAGAGCATGTACAACAAGGTTTCTTAAGGTGGGGTTCTTAAGAAAAAATTATAAAATATTGTGGGCTCCACCAAATAGTTAAGAACCCCAGCTCCAAAAATCCTTAGTTAAGGATCGGTTCTTGCACTGTTCATGCCACGTGTCATGATTCTATTCGTTCCTTCTTTTTTTATTTTTTTTTTATTTTTTTTACTTTCCAGAAAAAAAATTAATAATAATTAAAAAAAATTTTAAGAACCCCAAGAGGGGTTCATGGTTGTACATGGTCTTATATTTTTTTCCTAACAAAATTAATAGATTAATTAATTTTCAAAAATATCTTGTCCACACAAGGCCTATAAATACACCATCACCCGATTCACCCCTTACCTTGTCTCTCAATGGATAACCTGAGAGATAAGCCCATAAAATTCATATCTTCTCTTATCTGTTTAATTATTTTATTATCGGCATGTAATTCCACGGCGGAGCTAACACGGTTGGTCCAACCACCAAAATCCGATGGTACACTCAGTTTTCTCGTCGTCGGCGACTGGGGAAGAAGAGGTTCATATAATCAGTCCCAAGTAGCTCTTCAGGTACATGTACATATATGGATATAAGTGTGTATGTATATTTATGTGTGTCTTATGCAAACCAATATATTCCTTGTTCGCAATAAGGCAGATTTCAAAAACAATAACAAAAAGTTATGGTGTGGTTACGATGGCCGATGGGTATGAGAAGAAAGACAGAAATGATTAGATAAATCATATATTAGATTTTCTTATATATATACACATATATTAGATTATTAGTATAATATAAAAGGTTTTGCACAAAAAAGAGTATAATACTTATAAAAGGTGAGAGAAGCGTATACGTAATATTATGTTTTCTTGACGTTGAATGCACCGTTGAGTATATTACCAATTAGGCTATTGTAGTAGCTTAACCAATAGTTCGACCAAAAAAAAAAAGTAGCTTAACCAATAATAATCACAACTATAAATGCTCTGACTATTGCGTGAGAAATATGTAGTTTTGAGTCGTATTAACAAATGTAATTAATATATAAATAATAGCAGTAAGAATATAATGGAGTGAGAGGGTGGGAACAGATTAGGCATTCCACTATAACTCATATTTATATGATCAGTAGGAACTGGGAACGTTAATTAAGCCGTGAAGGCGAAGTAAGCTACATATTATAGTTCTTTACGTAACGACTATATAACGTGAAACTATATTATTCTTAAGACTGTCCATTGTTGCAATTCCACGTCATCGTTTAATTTTCGTTGCGTGAGTCGTTAATTACGTGAATAATTACGAGTAAATGTTTCAGATTAGTGAAGACTCGTATATTATACACATTGATTCGAGTTTTCTTTTTAGTTTGTAGGGAAATGTACAAGTTTCCGCGGCTAATAAGTTACAAAATCGAACTAGAGATAGATCTTTTCATTTTTAAACCATTATCATTATTTTGTAAATTATATGCTATAGTTTTAACCCATGTTCGAAAACTCGGGCTAGGCGGCTGACTAACCGGCGCGGAGGCGTTCTGCGGGTGGCCACCGCCGCGATTTGGTTCTCCTCGGACAGTAAACTGGATCGTCAAAAAAAATCTTTTTCTTAAGTTTTAAGACTCGAATCAATATGTAACGGTTAGATTTTTGATATTTAGGTGAAATCAATATGAATACTAGTTAAAATCACAGAAGTCAACCCCAACAAAATCCATAACTGCGCAAATTAGGTTTTGCAAAAGCAAACCCGTGAGAAAGGAGATGAGGGTATGTTCGTAATTTCGGTTTCATCAAATAAAAACTGAAAAAATGATAAAACAGCGCAACATGAGGCTCAAACACACGTTACACAAGAGACGCAAACCTGACCTGCGCCACTAGACTAAGATGTATTTTGATTATTAATCTACATACATAATATATATAGTATATATCTATAAAATAGGAAAAGGTTAACTCGCTAGGTCCAGATTAACCGCGCGGATAACGTCTAGCGAGTTTTCGAATAAAATTTAAAATAATTTATATAACAATAGATAAAAAAATAGGCGCTAGGCCCATTCCTGCCGCCCGACTAACACCTCGCGAGTTTTTGACCGGAGGTTTTAACATATTTTTTGTACTTCTTTGTGTTTTTAAGTTGTTTTGTTAGAAGTTTTATAGTTGTTTTTATTAAGAGTGATTATATATCTTTGTTTTTTCTATTATATTGCATCTATTTTCCTGATTTAGTTTACCTTTTGTTGACCATAATTCTTTGCGTTCAGATGGGAAAAATAGGAATGAATTTAAATGTCGATTTCATCATTTCGACTGGCGATAACTTTTACGATGACGGAATAATCAGTCCATATGATTCTCAATTTCAAGATTCTTTCACCAATATTTACACATCTCCTAGCTTACAAAAACCATGGTATACCGGTAAGTATAACTGTATAAGTGCCTATAGAAAAGAATCCTTTTATAATTTGGATAAAAAACCATATTCTATCCATGACACTGTTATTTTTTCCAATTGTAAAATTAAATATCTACTAATCAGTAACTTAAATCTCTTTTTTATATAGTTTATATCTATTTTTCTTACTATTTTATTTTATCTCTCTCAGTATTAGGGAATCATGATTATAGAGGTAATGTCTATGCGCAACTCAGCCCCATACTCAGGGACTTTGACTGTCGATGGATTTGTTTAAGATCTTACGTTGTTAACGCTGGTAATTATAAGATTAACAAAATGTAAATATTATTTCTGTTTTAGAATATATAATAAATTTTCAATTAATATTCTTTCGTAGATATTGTTGATATATTCTTCGTGGACACAACACCGTTCGTTGATAAATACTTTGTTGAACCAAAGGACCATGTCTATGATTGGAGAGGCGTATTACCAAGAAAGAAGTATATTAGCAATGTCTTAACGGTAACTAATATTCTTACTATATCATCAACTAGTTTTGTCATAATTTCATTTAAATAATTTTTTTTCATTGAAATATTATTTTGTTTAGAAATGTTTATATATTACCAACCTAAAAAATCATTAATATATTTCGATATAAAATCTAATAACTACTAATACCGAAAAGATGATTTAGTTAGTACAATAGAATCATCTTTTCTGTATTAGTAGTTATTAGATTTTATATTGAAATATATATTAATGATTTTTTGTAACTACAATAAAAAAATTTGGTGTTTCTTTTTTTATCGGATAAGACGTGAGTTATTAAAAATACAAGTCGATGACAAAAAGGTTACTGTACAATAGAAATAGTGATTCTTTTTTTTTTTTAACTAAATAGTTATACTTTTGCAGAGATGAAATTTCAATATTAAAATTATGTAATTGAAATTTACTTAACTCGGGGATATTTAATAATATAGGATGTCGACGTGGCATTGCAAGAATCAGTGGCAAAATGGAAAATAGTGGTAGGACACCATACAATCAAAAGTGTCGGTCACCATGGCATCACGAAAGAGCTTGAAAAACAACTTTTACCTATCCTCGAGGTAATTTATTATTCATATAGCTTAATAGATTATGTAATTTTTTTTTTTTGTTAAAAATTAATAGATTATGTAATAACAAAAATTGAAAATAAGTAATTGGTTTTCTTGTGAAATTTAGGCTAACGAAGTTGATCTCTATATAAACGGGCATGATCATTGCTTGGAGCACATAAGCAGCATCAGCAGGTGATTCATATAATTAAACTAATTTTGTAAATTGAAATATAATCAATTATTATGGATATGTAACGAATGGGAACAAACGGTACGCGTGTTTTGTCGTCTGAAGTGGAATACAGTTTATGACAAGTGGAGGTGGGTCCAAGGCTTGGAAAGGAGATGTGAATAAGTGGGACCCAAAAGAGATGAGGTTTTACTACGATGGACAAGGATTCATGTCGGTTTTTACATCGGAAGAAGAACTACGCGTCGTTTTTTACGATGGTTATGGTCGCGTTTTGCATCGATGGAACACTTACAAAAAGGGGATTTATTCAGATATCTAGTCGACGATCTGATAGAGAAACATATATTTATATTAGTTTCAATGTATGTTTATTGTATTTGGTGGGGATATTTCATGTGACATAATCATTTTTCATGATGTGTAATTATTTTTTCCAGCTCATAAAGTTTGAATTTTATTTCGTTTACTATATAAAAATAACCGAGGGAAAAAAAGTTGAA
This sequence comes from Orychophragmus violaceus, assembly GCA_030180135.1. Classification (NCBI taxonomy): domain Eukaryota; kingdom Viridiplantae; phylum Streptophyta; class Magnoliopsida; order Brassicales; family Brassicaceae; genus Orychophragmus; species Orychophragmus violaceus. The sequence goes on from CM058240.1 coordinate 15,940,411, forward strand.
AGATACGCATGGTTCTCTTGTGTGCACATTGCCTTCTTCTTCTTTTTTTTTTTGTTAAAGTGTGCACATTATTTTGTAGATATAATTTACTAGTATCATTATTATATTCCACTATATATAGATATTCCAAATTATTTTCGCTTGGTTCACATAAGGAAAGAAATCCTATAAATTGTTTTATGATTTAAACAAAAAAAATCACAATTTGGATCTCTTACTTTTATTTAAATATATTTGGATCTCTTACTATAGTTAATACAAAATTATATATATTATATTCATGAACCAAATTAATAAATAAATTATAGAAGATTATACGTAAGAAAACCCCTAGAGTCCTCTAACTCCTCTTTTGACAAAAAAAAATCCTCTAACATCTCCTTTAATAGAAAACAATTTGCCCCAACTCTTAATTCTATAGTAAAATGATTATATAATCTCTTGAATAATTTATAGATCATGTTTTCCTTACGGATTAATCTATATTAGTTGGCAGAGACTTCTCTCTCTATATATATGCATTGGGTTTTCTGGATTTTCTTAGATCAGAGAAAACAATTAAGAAGAATTGATCGAGATGAAGATGGGTGTGCTTATGTTTCGTGTACGTATTATATTTCTATGTATCTTCGTTCATGGTTCTTTGTCGAAGCTTGAACGGTTGGAGCATCCGGTGACGAAATCTGATGGCTCTTTGAATATTCTGGTCGTCGGAGATTGGGGACGACAAGGAGGGTTTAATCAATCTCTCGTTGCTCATCAGGTAACAACTAATTAGTTATACTAATACTCATCACCCATGTACACGCACTAGGATATATGTTTTGTATGTTTGGTTAGGTTTGGGCGTTCGGTTACCCGTTCGGGTTCGGTTTGTGTGTTTCGGGTTTTCGCATATAAGACTCATTTGGATATTCTAAAATTTTGATTCATTTCGGTTTTATTCGGGTACGGTTCGAGTTTGGGTACAAAAAAAACAACAAAAATAAAAACTAGTTATATTTAAATAAAAATTTATCAAATTTTAACAAATATAACAAAAACTTTAATAAAAAATTAAAAACTAGTTTATTTTTAATAAAATAACAAATATATTTGAGTTTATAATCGTAATTTTTTGATAATTTTGTTATATTAAGCCTAAATATAATTATTATTTTGGTTATATAATTGTAATTCGGATATTTCGGGTATCTATTCTGTTATCGGTTCGGTTCCAGGTTTTCGGATATAGGAATTTAGAACCCGTTCGGATATTTTATCGGTTGGAGTTCGAATTCGGTTCTACTTTTTTCGATTCGAGTTTGGTTCGGTATTTCGGGTCCGGATATTTTGTTCAGACTTATGTTTGGTTTGTATTTTGTAGTATAGAATGGACTATTCTATATCAGAAATGTGTATTTGTATAAACCACCCAAGTGATTAGGTTTGATTTTAGTGTTAATGTATCCTTAATTTAATGAGCTTATATTCGTATGTTGCGTCCATATTTTTCTAGTAGGAAGTCGTTCAATCTACGCAATACATAGACATTAAATTGATTGAAAAAAGCATATTCCGTTTTTTGGTAAATGATTGAACAAAATAGTCCTGAAAATAATATTGTAATTGACCGATAGATACACGGTTCATTACAAAGCATATTCCGTAGTAATCAAAGAATGAAGTTGAAATTTTGATTTATTCATTCGTCCATCTTATACTTCTCTTTACTTCACGATTATTTAATATAACTAAACAATTTTTTTTTTAAACTAACATTTGTTTGACAAAAAACAAACATTTTTTTTTAATATGATATATTATATAATTAAAAAACCCGAAAAGTAAAACGGGCATCGGACCGGGTTACATAAAAGCTAAGAGCTACGGGCAAAATCCCGGCGACAGCAAGACAGAAAAAAGACCGGTTAATCGCCGGAGTAGTCCTAACTAGACAAGAAGCTACAAGGATGGGAAGTAGACCAAGGCCCGAAAGCCTCTTCTCCGACTGGACCCGAGCAAACACCGGCTTCCCCTACGCCAGATTCCACCTACTTCCCGGCAAGTCCAGGGCCGGTTTTCAGTTTCTTCGCGACGGAGCTTCCACGGCGGCACCGCTCTCGGAGATCGTCCCGCGGCCACGTAAATCTCTCTCCCGGAGGAGATCGACCCTCCCAGCTTCCAGATCTGTTCTTTCCTCCAAACGCTCGCCGGCACTCTGCTCACCTCAACCGCGCACACCAAGTCAGCTTCAATCCGGTCTACGATCACTACCACCGCCGACACAGGAACCGCCAAAAGGAACCGCCATCCTCCGGGCAACCCTCCGCCGTTGATGACTGCGTCTTCGACAGAAAGCGAAACCCTAACCCCTAAGAAACCACGAACCCCATCTCTAAGCATCGGAGATCCTTAGCCCACCGACTTAGTCTCTCCACCGTCCTCTAACGGAGAGCACCAGCCGGACAAACCAAGAGCCTCTTCCGCCATGGAGCTTCCGCTGAGGCTCGACTTTCTAGGGACACCTTCCCAACGCCTCGGAGAAGAACTGATGAAGACCCTGAGCTCTCGCCGTGCAACAGGACCGTCGATGAAGGCCGGTTACAGAAGATAAACAGAAAAGGAAAAGGAGGCTCCCTCACGGGCCGGCGAGAGGCGCCGGAGACCGGAGGAAGCCTCAAAGCAAAGAAACGACGGTTTTGTCTTTAGGAGAGAGAAGAGAGAAACGCGTAGATCTAACGCGCTTCTTCGATCTATTTTGCTTTTTAACATTTATTAACAATATCCTAATTAAAAACGACTTTTTGTTTGTTAATAAAGTAAAAAGAAAATTTTCAATATTAAAATTTATATCTTTAAATCAAAGTAAAAAAATTAGTGCAAACATGTAAAAATATATAAAATTTTGGCAGATGGGACTTGTGGGAGAGCAACTAGACGTAGATTATGTGATCTCGGTAGGAGATAATTTTTATGAAGACGGTTTAAAAGGAGACACTGATCCTGCTTTTGAAGCCTCTTTCTCTCATATCTACGCTCATCCTAGCCTCCAAAAACCGTGGTATTCAGGTAATTTGACTCCGTTTTTAGTGAAATTCTTTGCATGTTTAACTAATACTTAATTGTCTTATATATGGTTAATAAACCTCAAATGTTATTGTAGTTTTGGGGAACCACGATTACAGAGGAAATGTTTCAGCACAACTAAGTCAAGTTCTCACCCAAAAAGATTGGAGATGGTTTTGTCGCCGATCTTTTGTCTTATGCTCAGGTTCTTTTTGTCTTATATTAAATTAATGATTGCATATACAAAATGTTTAATCCATTTTTCATTAAAGAAATTAAATCCATTTTTAAGAAGTTGGATTTGACACAAAATATTTATTGATATGAGTATTGTATAGTTTTTATAAATTAATACTCGATAAATTAATATTTAATAATTAATATTTAGTATTGTGGTCAGACATTATTAATTTATAGAGATTTATTGATGTTTCAAGTTTGAATTCAAGTTTTAATAAATCTTTTTTAAAAATTCTCATAAAGTTAAATATTTGTTTGTTTTTAGTTAGGTTCATATTTTATACATATATATATATATATATATATATATAACCAACTTAAAAATTTAGTCTAATTTTGAGTGAAAATTGTATATGTCCAATACATATAGTTTTGATGGTTTGTATCAGTATCGCTACCATATCATAATTTTTCAACTACAATAATGTGTGTGCATGAATTGTAAATGACAAAACAAGAAAACAACATTTTATATATATACTTCAAAAAATATATACTCTCTATACAAAATTTAATTATTTTGGTTGATTAGTGATAATTGTTTTGGTGATTATAGGGATGGTGGAGATTTTCTTCGTGGACACAAATCCATTTGTAGAGAAATACTTCACTGATCCAGAAGATCACACTTATGATTGGAGCAACGTCTTACCGAGAAACAAATATATCTCAAACCTCTTACATGTAATACATAGAAAGAATAATAATCAGAAATCTCCATCTTGATTTTTATATCTTCTAATATTTTTTTTTGTTTCTTGTTATTGAAATATTAGGATTTAGATTCAGAGATTAAAAAGTCGCGTGCCACATGGAAATTTGTTGTGGGACATCACGCGATCAAATCCGCAGGTCAACATGGTGTAACTCAAGAGCTCGTCGATCAACTTCTCCCAATTCTAGAGGTAATTGTTTGACCAGACGAATATAAAGTCATATCTTAGATCTTATTAGAAAACTCGAACTACATTAGTCGTTGATAGTGTTCTCTTAGAAGATTAGTTAGAGTTCGGTCGAGATACCCTGAAATATAAAGTCATTCATTTATATCATTTTCTGTTAATTATTATTATTATTATTATTTTAGTATGAAATATCTATTAGTACTCTTGTCGTAATTCTTTTATTTACTATTGAAGGAGAATAAAGTGGACTTGTACATAAACGGACATGATCATTGCTTGCAACACATTGGTTCTGACGGGTAAAGTTCTACTTACATCTTATTTTATTCAATTTAAATTACTATAGGAGTATCGGTTGTATGGAAAAAAAAAATCACGAAATCAGATTGTTTATAAACAAATTTCATTTTATATGAATATAGTTTTGTTTTTAAAATGATTTTTCTTTTTTTGAAATTGGTGAAGTGAGATTCAATTTCTGACAAGTGGAGGAGGATCAAAGGCATGGAGAGGAGTGGTTCAGCCATGGGATCCAAAAGAACTCAAACTGTATTACGACGGACAAGGTTTCATGTCTCTTCACATCACTCACTCTCAAGTTAAGTTCATCTACTATGATATTTCCGGCAATGTTCTTCACCAATCCACCTTGTCCAAAAAATCCAAAAATTCTCGTCTTTTTTAAAGATCATTCCTTTAAAAAGTGAGAGAGAGAGTTTAACATATTATTATTTGAGATTGTGTATCTATAAGTGATGTATCCCTTTCGATTGTTGTGTGGAATATGTGAGACGGCATGTTGTAGTTCTACAAAATTCTATATAATTGGAAAATTGTGTCATCACACTGACATAGGGTTTTTAATTAACAAATTGGAAAGTAAGCTCATTGGCATCAATGACTGAATCAAAACCACAGAGGAGTCTTGAGGCCAGAAGAACCAACTTGATAATGCATATTCATGGTATCTTACACTTTTGCCAACATGTCACGCACAAAAAATTCAGCATCACAGTCTACACAGAGAATGTTGGTATTAGGGATACAGTCTCTTAATCGGTACTGACACGGAGGATTCTTGGAGAAGAAGAAGATATATCTGATGAGTATTGTAACAGCCACTGAAAGAAGAGACGATTCACAGAGATTTGAAATCGATAGAGATAAAGCTAGAGAAACTCTGAAACAGCTTGATCAACATATCGGATCCATCAAATAGTTTAGTGACTAGTCTATAAGCTGGAAGATCAAGAAGACGGTTTAATTCCTCCATCTCCCAAACCATACTCATCGCGTCTCTGTATTTCTCTTTCCGAGCTATGTATCATCGTAGTAGACATCACAACACTTGGTTCTCTGTTTGGTTCTTTATACCAGCCTAAGAGACATTACACGAGCTCAAGAATCTTCCCAATCTTGTTGGTTTAATTTCAAGTCTTCTCTATCTTTCAATTTGTCGAGAAGAGCAACAACAAGATGGTACTTGTCATTCACGTAATAATCGAGTCAAGTACTCGATTGTTACTCTTTGCGATCAGTAAAAGCTTCCGGGTCAGATTCAGCCATCCGCCTTCAATGCATCCTTTGATCATTGCTTCGATTACTTTCTTTCTTGCTAGCCAAGTTATTGTCCAATTTAAGCAGTTTCAGCTCATGGTGCTTCGCCAAAACCTGGATAGTAGATGGGAGTATCCGGTTATCAGGAAACAAATGAGAATGCTTTTCCGCCCGACGATAAGTCTGTAAAGCTCTCTCAAGTAAACCTATATGACCCAATTCTCGAATCGTTGTGGAGAGTGATCCTATACGCAAAAAAACTAGCCCATTTGTTGAGAACAAGAGAGACATGTGAAGAAGCACCGAGCTACAGCATGAGTTACAACAGCGGATGAATCAAGCAGCGTGTACAACAATGACCGAATCAGCGATAGCGAGCGTGAGCTGTAACTGAAGATAAGGAAAGTATGGATACAAGGAGCTTAACAAGGATGAACTAAAGAAAGTGTAGCAGAGCTGGATGTATAAAAGAGTGAAGATACTCAAGGAATATGCACCAAAATAAGTTTAGGAAAATAAGTTTTTTTCTAGAAAGAAAAATGGAAATATACCTAAAGGGATTTTGGTAATATCTCAAAGAGAATTAGAAAGTTGTACGATGATCTATGGGGTATAAATAGATCATCTAGGGTATATGTGCTTGGTGCACCTGATAGAGAGATATTGCTTTTAACAAAAGTAATGAGTTCTTAAGAGAGAATCATACTTGGTGTTAAGGGTGAATCTAGGATACTTTGAGATCATTGTTAGATCGAAAAGCTAGAAGAAGACTAGGTTGTTAAGGTGAAACGTCTATTTGCTTTGCAATAAAAAGTCTTTGGAAAAATTACCCTTGTATTACATTCTGTGTTACTCTAATCTCGCATTTACAATTGGTATCAGAGCGGACACTTGTTTGCTCATATATACAGGTGACATTCTGTGGAAAATGGAGAAATACAGTGAGCTGATCAATAGCTCTAGAGTAATACTGGATGCAACCAACTATGGTTTTTGGAAAACAAGAACAAAATCACAAATCAAAGGGATTGATCCGCTAGCGTGGAAAGCAGTGGAACCAGGTTGGACGGCTCCAACAATGAAGAATGAAGCAGGAGCAGATGTACCCAAACCGGAGGAACAATGGACAGAAGTTGAACTAAAGCTATCAAAATTCAACTCCAGGGCTCTAACGGCAATTCACTGCAGAGTGGCCAAGAAGCAGTTTGAGTTAATACAAGGATGTGAACTGGCTAAAGAAGCATGGGATATTCTTCAAATCCACTTTGAAGGAACAGAGAAAGTGCAGAACTCTAGAAAAGATCTTTTGGCTACCAAGTTTCAAGATTTAAAAATGGAAGATGATGAAACAATCTCAGACTTCAGTGCCAAAATCAGCTCTCTAGCTCAGGAAGCTTCACTCCTTGGTAAGAAGTACAAAGACAAGAAACTCGTCAAGAAATTCTTGAGGTGTCTACCAGCCAAGTACATGCCATACAAAGCAGCGTTAAGTGTATCAACCAACACTGAAAGTATGAGCTTTGATTAATTGGTTGGTATGTTGCAAGTTCATGAGCTAGAACTGGACAATACGAAGAAATCCAAAGGTGTTGCACTCATCACCCAAGCAAAAATCAATCAAGAAAGCGAGGGAGAAGATCCTGTAAGCCTCATTGTTCGACGCTTTGATCGAGTTCTAAGAAGAATAGAACAAGGACAAGGATCATACAAGAGCACTAAGAGATCAACTGACGGAGAAAAGACTACAAAAGAAGTCTGAAATGCAATGTCATGAATGCAAAGGGTTCGGGCACTTCAAGAGTGAATGTCCAACTGTCAGAAGGCGTGAAATGAAATGCTTTGGGTGCAAAGGAATTGGTCACATGCATCTGGAATGTGTTAATGATCAAAAACGAAAACAAGAACAATCTATGCTAGGTGTGAACAATGATGAGTCAGACGAGGAAAGTGATGAAGAAGAAGTCAACAACTTTGTGGCATTTCTTGGAATCACTGAGTTTGAGGACAGTGAATCTGATTCAGACTCAGAAACAGAAGCAGATCTAGTCAGCAGCTGCAAGGAAGTAAGGGATACTCTCATCAAAATTGGACTAGAAAACAATGCCTTACTACAGACGAAGCTGCGACTTGAGGCACAGATTGAGTCACTACAGCAATAATTGGAAACTGGACGAAAGCTCAGTAAAGAATGTGTCAGCTTGATCAAGAAAAAATTGATCTTGGCTAAGAAATCAGATGAATTAGAGCTGATGCTAAGAAAATAAAAGGAAGTGACAAACCAACTACAGTCTGAGCTAGACCAACATCACCGCAAAATCCACATGTTTGCATGAGCAAAGCAACTGGATAAAATTCTGAGCTATGGCAGAACAGAGTACACCAAGTCAGGACTTGGATACACTGGACGTTCGGAATCCAATTCGGGGAAGACCACTTTTGTACGTGCAAGATCAACAATTCCATCATAGACAGTGTATGACTCAACCGCAAGAAATTGTTACTACTGTGGGAAGGTGGGGCACTACAAAGCATACTGCTACAGATTTCATCAAAGAATACAACAACTCAGAAAATTAGGGAGGTTCAACTGGACCAAAGACAGATACCAAATCTGGGTAAAAAAGGAAGATCTATATGAAACAAGAAGTAGTTCAAAGAATACCTCAGAAAGGCAGACGCGATGCAGTATGGCTTTTTCACTGAAAAATCAGAAGATGAAAACCAATGGTACTTTGATAGTGGTTGCTCAAGGCATATGACCGGGACAAGAGGACATCTTAAAGACATCAAACTGATCAAATCCGGCAAAGTAACCTTTGGCGATGGAGGACAAGGGGCAATTCAAGGCAGAGATAAGACACTTGACTCAGATGTACCTAAACTAATGAATGTCTATCTTGTGAAGGGTCTAAAGGAAAATCTGATCAGTGTGAGTCAACTATGCGACGAAGTACTAATGGTGTGTTTCACAAGTTATGATTGCAAAGCTATAAATGACACTGGAGATATCATCCTTCAAGGAAAAAGATCGGGCAACAACTGCTACATGTGGGAGAACAATTCTAAATGTCTCAGCGCAAAGTGTCTAAGTGCCATAAATGACATTCACCTGTGGCATCAACGTCTCAGATATTTGAATGAAAGAAACCTGACCACTCTTGTCAAAAATGAGATAGTCTGAGGGATACCTCAACTCAAGGAAGTAAACAAGATGGTATGTAGAGCATGCAACAAAGGCAAGCAGGTCAAAGTTCAGCATAAGAAAGTACCAGATGTTCAGACAAAGCACAAACTAGACCTAGTGTACATGGACTCGATGATTCATCAGACAGTGAATGAGAACCTGTTGAGCACCAAAGATCCATGAATGAAGAGAAAGAAGAGGAAGAAACAACCTCAAAAACTACTTAAACTGAAGAAACAAAATCTCCTGTGAAAATTAAGCCTAGCAGAACTCAGAAAAACCATCCTATCTCGAAAGTATTAGGAGATGTGAATGATGAACGGATGACAAGAAAAGTTCATCTGGACTTTAAAGAAATGGTGTGGTTTGCTTGCTTTGTCTCAGTCATAGAACCCAAAATGCATATTCAAGCCTTAGAAGACGAATTCTGGATTGAAGCAATGGGACAAGAACTAGAACAGTTTGTGCGTAATGATGTATAAGAACTTGTACCACGACCTGATGGAGTAAACATTGTAGGAACCAAGTGGATCTTCAAAAATAAAATTGATGAGAATGGAATAGTTGTTCGGAACAAGGCTCGACTTGTGGCTCAGAAATAATCTCAGATAGAAGCAATTGATTTTGAGGAAACATTCGCCCATGTTGCACGACTTGAGTCAATCAGACTGTTCCTTGGAATGGCGTGCATCATGAACTTCACCGTATATCAAATGGACGTGAAGAGTGCTTTCTTGAATGGTTTCCTCCAAGAGGAAGTTCATGTAGAACAACCAAAAGGATTTGAGGATGCACACAATTCTGAGTATGTGTACAAGTTGAAGAAAGCCTTGTATGGTTTGAAACAAGCTCCGAGGGCATGGTATGAGCGACTCACAAGTTTCTTTCTATAAAAAGGATATACAAGAGGAAGTGTAGACAAAACTCTCTTTGTGTTGGAACAAAAGAATGAGATTATCATAGTTCAGATCTATGTTGATGACATAATCTTTGGAGGCACATCTCAAAAGCTGGTGGATACGTTTGTACAAGACATGACTCAAGAATTTGAAATGAGTATGGTAGGAGAATTGAAGTATTTTTTGGGCTTGCAAGTTAGCCAGAACAATGACGGTATATTTATATCCCAAAGCACATATGCCAAGAATTTGTTGAGTCGATTCAAGCTGGATCAATGTAAAGAAGCTAGAACACCAATGAGTACTACAACCAAGCTATCAAGAGATGAGGATGGAGTAGACGTGGATGTAAAGTTGTATCTAGGGATGATTGGAAGTTTACTATATCTTACAGCTAGTAGACCGGATTTGTGTCTAAGCGTGGGAATATGTGCAAGTTATCAAGCTAAACCAAAGCAGTCCCATCTTGAGGCAGTCAAGCAAATTATCAAGTATGTCAAGGGAACGATCAATCTAGGGATTTGGTACTCAAAAGGATCCAATAAACACTTAGTTGGATACATCGATGGTGACTGGACAGGAAGTTTGGATGACAGGAAGAACACAAGTGGAGGATGTTTCTTCTTGGGAAACAATCTAATTGCTTGGATGAGCAAGAAGCAGAATTATGTGTCATTATCTACTGCAAAAGAGGAATATATTGCTATGGGTAGTTGCTGTGCTCAACTTCTCTAGATGAAACAAATGTCAGCCGACTATGGGATTGATTCAGGACCACTTCTCGTTCACTGTGATAATAAGAGTGCTATAAGCATATCAAAGAATTTTGTTCAACATTCTCGAACCAATCATATTGACATAAGACACCATTTCATTCGAGAGATAGTGGAGGAAAACAGGTAGTGGTTGAATACATAGTTACTAATTTGCAATTGGCTGATTTTTTTACAAAACCTCTTGATTTTAACTGTTTTATTACTTTAAGAAACTCGATCGGTATATGTGAGATGTAAAAATCTACTGGGCTGACACATGCACTGACTCATGACGTACATCAAGTTCTGATTTGATTTGGAATCAAGAAATCGAGTGGAAAAGAGATGCATGTTGTGCCGTCCTGTCTCATAAATAGTACAAGTTTCTCGAGTGAGGTTCAAAAGCCAAAAAGAAAAGAAACTAAGAGTTGATATCCTGAAAAGTCACATGATGGAATCAACTCAACACAGTTACTAGATCAAAAACAAAAAAAGGGGAGAAAAAGAAAAAAAATTGTGGCAATCTTACTCGAAGGATAAAGGTTGAAAACTACATTGAGTATGATAAAGGCATGAGAGTGTGAAAGCTAGCCACTAGATGGATGATGGCCAAATGCAGGAATCATACGAACAAGAGGTCAGACTAAGTCATGTGCTGTGTCAAGTCCTGACACATCCAAGATCATCATGAGAATTCAGAAAAGGTACTATTTTCTTAAAAAGGGGCCAATTGCATCAGTAGAAATGTAGTCAATTCACTTTAAAGTTTATACCCATTGCTTTGAGAACTAACCGATAATTTAGTGAAAATGAGATATGGTTTGAATCGGTTCAAAGGTGGTTTGACAGGAAACGAAATCGAGATTTTGGGCATCAAGAAGAAATAAAAGATTTGAATTTTAAAATTCAAAAATCTGGAATATCTTCACACAATAAAATTGCATGCAAAAGGGGCAATAAGATCTCTGACACAGATTTTGCATCAGACTTTAAAGGAAAGAAGAAAAGGGAAAAGTAAACTCAATCGCTCTTAAAGGTCCGAAGAAACTTGGTTGCTCTACTCAATCTCTCTGCTCAATCTTTCAAAGTTAACCATGGTGCATGTGACCAGAAGAGGAAAAGTGGGCGCTAGCTCAACTCAATGCTCGACCCAAGCTCCGCCGGAACAGAAACCGCCACATCTGATTGATGATTGCAGCTCCGATGAGGAGGTACCGCCACCCAGGTTCACCCAACAGACCAGCACCAACTCATTCGAAACGGCTCAAGAAGTAGCAGTCACAGAGAAAATTGATGAAGATCTGGCACAGAAGAAAGGAGATGACGAATCTGAGTCAGGACGTGTTTCTGTTCCAGAAGGCCAGCCTCCCAAACATCCGTCTGATCCTGAAACAGAGGAGATTAAGATCGTAGAATCACCGAAAGATGGTGACAAGGAAACTAAATCAATTCGTTCAAAGGAGAAAGGGAACGCAGATGTAATAAGTGAACACGAGAGAGATATTGTTGATGGGCTTGCTGCACTGGTCACAAACAAGGAATCTCTCGCCATGATAGTGGTTGAACCAGGCAGTGCAGCAGCAACTGATGTTGAGCCATCTGAACATGCTCAAGCTGAACATAATGAGGAAGCTTCTAGGCCTAATAATAGGAAAGCTAGAAAGCATACAAGATTCTTGCCTAAAATCAAGAAGGCTCGTTCTGAGAAAACTGAATCACAGAAACCAGAAAAAACAGTACAGACGAAGTCTAAAAAGAAAGCCTATGTCAAAGCTGGAATGTCTAGTACAACTGGTGCTTCAGTCAAAGCCTTTGTATCCAAGTGTTTCCCATCTCGTGAGGTTAAAGAAAGGTACGCACTGTTCAAAGCCGTGGAATCTTAACAGAACGAGTAGTTGATTTTGATGAAATAGATAAGTGGGGATATCTGGGTCTGATAAACATAGGAATGTTGAGAAATTATGTCAATGGATTAGTCAGTTTTATTCCTGAGATTGTGAAAGAGTTATACACAAACCTGCCATAACCAAGTACTGATGGAACTGAAAACGGAGTGCGTGTTTTCCTACGAAAGAGAATGTATGAATTCTCTCCAGCTCAGATCAATGCCTGTCTAGATCTGGAACCATTGAGCAATGCTGAGATCAAGACTGATGCAGGTATCGATGGAGTCTCAACTGACACACTTTCTAAGTATCTAACTCAGGGTCAGAAGAAGACATGGGCAGGAATGAAGTTTTTGGATCTCCCTCCAAAGTACGCAGCTCTGACTATCTTAGCAGCTACAAACCGGTTCCCATATACTCACAAGAATCATATCTCCGAGGATAGAGCAAGACTGATCTACAAGATAGCCCATGGTATCCGAATTGATTTTGGGAAGCTAGTGTACAAGCAAGTGATGAGCTTTGCCACTGATCCATAGAATGATCGACGTTGGCTGATATTCCCAAGAATCATATCAGCGGTTCTTGAAATGCAGCATCCTCCACGTACTTTTAAAGGAGAGGAACTTGTGGGCCCTGTGTTATACAAAAAGGATCCACGAAGTGGAGAAGCGTTTGTCAAGCGAGAGGCTGAAAGGAGAAGACAGGAAATTGCCTTTGGCAAACGCAAGGTTGGCTCAACTGCTAAATAAACGGCACGCTGTCAAGCAACTGCATCTTCTGAGGAAGAGTCTGTGGAGATTCTTCAACTTGGGACAGTCAGGATGCCGCTCCAGACCTCGATAGATCAGCTCTCTGTTCAAACGGCTTTACAAGACATTGCCGAGGGACTTCAGAATCTGAAGATGTTGTCTTTCATCTTCGTGACAGGATTGGAGGTAAGTTTTTTCATACTTGTATCCTCTTTTGATTTCAACTTAAGTGTATGTTTTTAACTTGTGTGCTCTCAAGTAAGGGGAGAAACTGAAGAGGTTGACGAGTCAGATCACGATGAGGAGTCTCTTGATGGCACAGGAGATGATGAGTCAAATGAGATGACCTCGAGTGATGATTAAGTGTGTGGGGAATTAGACTTGTGGGGGAGTTTACTTTGTGGGGAAGTGTTTATTTTTATTCCGGTTTAAATGTTGAACTCATGTTTTGGTTTAAATATTGAACTCCTTGTTTTATTTTAAATGTTGAACTCATGTTTTGCTTAAGAAATGGTATTTTGGCTTATGATGTGTGAGTGCTTGATAAACAGTATTTATGTGCTTCGGCTATATGTGTGTACGAGCTTATTGAAGTATAGGTATTTGAGAGACAAACAAGCTAAAAAGGGGGAGATTGAAGAAGCACTGAGGTACAACATGAGTTACAATAACGGATGAATCAAGAAGCATGTACAACAATGACTGAATCAGCGATAGCGAGCGTGAGTTGTAACTGAAGATAAGGAAAGTATGGATACAAGGAGCTTAACAAGGATGAACTAAAGGAAGGGTAGCCGAGCTGGATGTATAAACGAGTGAAGATACTCAAGGAATATGCACCAAAAGAAGTTTAGGAAAATAAGCTTTTTCCTAGAAAGAAAAATGGAAATATACCTAAAGGGATTTTGGTAATATCCCAAAGAGAATTAGAAAGTTGTATGTGTTGGGAATGTCCTGAAATCTACTGTACTATCTCTAGAAAGTATGATAAGTGTCGAGATCAGACATAAGTCATAAATACTGGGTGATCATGATGACTTGCTAGAGCCCGCTCATGATCTATAAGTTTAGGACTTATTACCAGTATTGTATGATCCCTAAGGGTCACACACCATAGCTAACGGGAAAGTTAAATGGAATTAATACGGTAAGATGCAAGGCATTTACTGTATTTGTACAGAGAATTGGGCCAGACAAAATACAGTTATTTTGTCTGATTTGGGTCTTGGGCCCAAAAGCCTAATGAGCCATTAGTTGAATTACTTGGGCCCATATAAGGAAGAGGAAAAGCGCAGGAAGCCCTAATGCTTCTTTCTCTGCGATTTCTGAGCCTGAGCCGTCCTCTCTCTCTCTGTTGATTCCAGCTTGGTCTAGCAGCCTGATCCAATAGCTTGTAAGCGTGTGGATACCTAGGAGGAGCCGGTTATCATCAGCTCTCTGTGATCTCTTCATTCCTTTGATCAATCCGCTGCAATCATAAGGTAATGAATCTGATCTGTTTATGATTCATCTGCAAATCACCTAGATCCTAGATGATTATGTGCTAGGATGTAACCTGACAATTACATCAATGAACACACATAATCCTACAGTGGTATCAGAGCCCAGGTCGTTAGGTTTTTGCTTTTAGGATCATACTAGGTTGTTTATTAGTTTGATGAATCGATTTTAATGAGTAAAATTGATTGAAACTTTGAAAACCTAGAAATAAGAAAATCGATAAGTTTTGATGATTAATGTTCAATATCGATTTCGTCTTATTGTGAGAATCGTAACTTTGCTGTTGACTTTGCTTACGAATCGTTAACAAAACCATCGCGCTGACTTTATGAATTAATAAAGAAACGATTTGATTCTTGTCATCGATTTGTTTAAACGTGTTGTGTTTGTTATGATACGATTTGGTTAAAGTCAAAATAGTTTTGTCTTTAAGTGATTGAACAAATCGATTGTTTAATTGTTGAATTATGAAAACGATATTACGATCGCATATTGAATTAAGTATGAATCGATTTTGAAAAGGTCAAAATCATTTTTTTTGTCTTTTTGTGAATGTGATGATCGTTTGAATAAGTGATTGATTGAATAATTATGGTTCAAGCGGTTAACCCAAATCGCGGTTTGCTGGAAATTATTTAATATAATTGGTATTATTTAATTTCTGGTTAAACCGGATTTAAATTCAAAAATTGAATTTTAACCTAAACCGAAGGCTGGTCTAAGTTTGATTTGGTTGGACCAAATAATTTAGAGCTGGTCTGGTTTAGTAAATAACCAGTTGGATTTAGTAGTTAATTTGGTCTCGGACCAGAATTAATGAACCGACTCGGTTATGTCAAATTATTGGGCCAATTGGAATTCTGTGGTCTTGGGCCAAGAATTGGGCCTATAATTTGTGACCCAACCAAAAACTTTAATAAAATATTAAATTAGAAATTTCTATTTTTAGCATGTTTCTAAATTTAGAAAGTTTCTAAAATAAGTAAGTTTCCCAAAATAGTAATCTTCTATTTTTGGAAAGAAAACCTAAAATCCTCAAAACCAATATCAAGCTTGGATGTCTTGCCCAATCTTGTCAGCTACTTAACGCTTATTCAATTACAGATATGGCTTACAGTATGAGGTGTCTGTTTTTGCGTAAGTAAAGTAGTATATAGTCACTAATTTCATTGGGAGTCCCAGACTTTAGTGATTATTTGGCTGTAAGAGATTGGTTTCCTTGACTGGGCCATCGGGAGTCCCGGGCCTTGAGACATCTGGTGTATTGGGCCTTGGGCCCAATTCACAACCGAGAGTTATTGGACATAACTAGTTGTGTGTATGCTTACCAAGTAAAGCTACTTCTGGGTGACGGCCAGTGGCCCACTTTGGATTTAGCCGAACATGGGTCTCGGAATCATTGCATTCTTATGAGGTTAAACAAAGAAATTTTGAATGCAATGCGAGTTTTCTTATAAGTTATTAAGATTACTCTTTATGAACTAAATAACTAAAACTCTATTTATCTCTAAATTTCAGTTATGACTAGCACAAACAATCAAAACACTTTCTCGATCCGGTCTGTCCTTGAGATGGACAAACTGAACGGATCAAATTTCTTGACTTGGTCGCGGAACCTGAGGCTAGTCCTCAGGTAGGAGAGAAAGGACTATGTCCTTGAGAGAGCTCTCCCTGTGAGGATCGGGTCCAATGCCTCTCATGCAGTATATGATGCTTGGAATAAGCATTATAATGATGCGGTAGATGTGCGTGGTCTGATATTGGCTACCATGGACTCAGATTTGCTGAAGCAATATGAGAACATGGAGTCGCCAATAGAGATGATCAGCAGCCTGAAATTGAAATTTCAGGAGCAGGTAAGAGTGGAGAGATACCAGTTGGTTAAGTCTCTCACTAGCTGAAAGCTACCAAATGATCATCCAGTAAGTCCTCATGTTAGTAAAATGATGGGTTACATTGATAACCTGAGGAAACTGGATTATCCAGTTAGCCAAGAATTGGCAACTGAGATCATTCTGCAGTCACTGCCGTCAAGCTATGATAAGTTCAAAAGGAACTATATCAAGAAAGGCTTAACGAAGACGATGACTGAACTGCATGATATGCTCAAGACAGTTGAGCCAAACGTGAAGAGTACCCTGTATAATCTCATGAAGGAGAAGGGTAGGTTTACTAAACCTAATGCTGACAAGGGTGAAGACAAAGTTGTCCAGATTTTGAATCATGGCAAGCGTGTGTCTTCTGAGCCCGAGTCAGATACATCTTACGTTGGTAAGTGCTGCTACTGTAAAGAGACTGGGCATTGGAAGAGAGATTGCATTAAATTCATGGAAGATTATGAGGAGTTGAAGTTGATGTATGAGACTACTTCCTCAGGTATTCATGTTATTACTTCAAGTTCTACCTTATAGGTATTGGATACTGGTTGTGGCATTGATATTTGTTATAATATGCAGAGCCTAAGCAACAGTAGAACGTTGAAGGAAGGACAAGTGGAACTGCATGTCTGGAAGGAGCTATGGATGCTGCCTCAGCCATAGGGTTTTCACTTGAAGATGCCTTTGAGGCTTGGTTTTGTATTAAGTAATTGCTACAATGTACCTGCTTTAAGCAGAGTTGTCTTTCATTTTCTTGTAAGAATTTGAATGTTTTCATTTTGATAAAAGACAAGTTTTGTTCTTTTGATCTCAATGAAATATTAATTGTAGCACCCTATTCAAGGAATGGGTTTTATATCTTAAACCAAAGAGTGCCTAAATGTAACATAAATACCGAATTGGTTTAAATCTGATGAATTAAACCTGATTTTTCTTGGCGTAAATGTTTTGGTCACATAGAGTGAGTCGGATTCAGAAATCCCATAGTTATGGACTTTTGGGCTCATTTGATTGGATATCTTATGAGACTTGAATTCTGCTTACTGGACCAAAAGACAAAGGGCCCATCTTAGCCGAGCTAGAGAAAGGCCCAAAGGTTTATTGGACCTTGAACATACTCATGTATGTGGCCCGATGAGCAGTAATGCCAGAGAAAATTTCCTGTACTTCATTATCTTTACTGATTACTTCAGTGAGTATAACTGTGTTCATTTGATGAGACACGAGTCAGAATTCTTTGAAATGGTCGAAAGAGTTCCAGAATGAGGTATAGAATCTGAGTGACAGAAGTATTGAGACTCTGGATTAGATCACGAGTGAGAATACTTAAGTCATTGATGGTGTGATCATCTGAATGAGTGTGAAGTCGTTTCACAGCTCATTTCTCCTGAAAACCTTGAGGTGTTTCTGTGAGAAAGAATCAGATCTTATTAGAAATGATTAAAGATGAGTCACACGAATCTTCCATGATATTCTTTAAGAATAACGCTCTAGAAATATCTAAGTTTACGCTGAAATAGTTCCACCAATATCAGTTGAAAGACACCACATGAATGTGGACTGGAAATGATCCAAATTCGTCTTTACTGAGTATTTGTAGTTGTGCTACTTCGCTGGTTGTCCTAGGGAAACCAAGGCTTGTTACTTTTTACGTCCATTCCGAAAACAAAGTTAGGTTGTTCGGAATTCTGTTTTCTAAAAGGAAAGTTACTTTCCAAGAAGAACAGTGAGAGTAAAAGTATAACTCGAAGAAATTCGAGAAATACAGGAGGCTGCTCAACCTGTTGAGGGAGAGCAGCGGATGGATTTACAGATTTCTGTAGAATCTACACCTGTAGAGCCCGAAGTTCGCAGATCTGAATGAATCCGTCACTAATCCGAGAGTGATTTCTCGTGATTAATTGTCATGATCTGATGATCATTGAAAGTGACGAACCTGCGAAATTCACAGAAGCGAAAGTGAGCCCGGACTCCCAAAAATTACACTGTGTGTAAGTTAGCTTCATCGATCCATTCATGGATGGAAGCAAACATATCGGAGTTGGAATCTTCGTTCTGTTGTAGTAGTCAAGGTTTTGACTTGAACAGGAACGAAGTGGAACTGTGTGTTTACTAATAGATAAGTGGGAGCGATGTTGCATTTCTCATAGTGTATGTCGATGACATACTGATTCTCGGAAATAACGTTCCAATGCTGCAGTCGGTAAAGGACTGGCTTGGGAGTTGGTTTTATGATTGATATGGGTAAAGCCACGTAAGTTCTTGGATTTTGGATCTAAAGATAGAGATCCAAAAGAGCTGATAGGACAAAGTCAGGATTCTTATATTGACAAAGTCCTACACGTTTTCAGCATTCCAAGAAGGGTTTTATGCCATTGTCACATGGCATTACGTTAAGCAAGAAACAGTGTCCTACGATAACTGCTGAGCTTGAATGCATGGATGAGATTCCATATGCTTCGGCAATTGGATCTATCATGTATGCCATGACACGTACTTGTTTTGATGTTGCTTTAAAGTTAAGCAAGACAAGTAAAGACCAGTCAAATCCAGCAAAGAATCACTGGATAGACGTAATGAATATCCTCAAGTATTTGGAAAACACTTAGGATAAGTTCTTGATTTACGGAGAAAGTGAGGTGCTACAAGTTGGTAGAGTCTGAAAGGCAAGTTTCCAACAGACAAAGATGATTTCCGGTCACAGTCCGGTTATATCTTGTGTCTGTCTGGCGGTGCAAGGCACTGTTGCTGACTCCATGACTTAAGCTGAACATTTCTCAGCTTGAGTAGCGGCGAAAGAGGTTGTTTGGATAGAAAAGTTCATCACTGAACTTGATGTGGCTAGCTGCACATCTGAGATCCAAACACATTGAGGGTAGGTGTTACCTATTCCGTGAGATAAATGACAGAGGTGTTAAGTAGATCAGCAAGTTTCAACGAATGAGAACGTTGCTAATCTATTAACGAAGCCACTCCTTAGGCCTAAGCACGAGTCGCGGACTGTAGCTGTAGGATAAGTGAAATTAAGATGTAGTCTTAATTTCAGTGGGAGTTTGTAAAGGGCTTTATTTAGTTGTTTTGAAAGGTTCATGTAAACATAATATTTTATGTTTATGAAATCTATGATTTCTGGATTATTTTAACTGTGATATAAATAATCGTTCCAAAATGATTCATGTCATTATATATGGGCCATCGAAGTACATGAGTAGACTTGATCCTGAAACCCCATATTTAACGAAATGACATAAATCATAGTGTCCATAGTCGAAGGTTGTTGAAATTGGAACACCAACAACCACTTGAGACTAGATTGTGTTGAGACTTATGACCAAGTTTCGAGGGGTCATAGATGCGCGGCATCAAAGTCGACACATAGGTATATGTAGGGGAGCATATGACCGGACATGGCCCGCTGATGAGAACTCTACAAGATATTAATATATGTGTCATAATAGGTTCTCATATACGACTATAGAGTAAAGTCCTTAGACCTGAGTTCGCATGCATGTGGCTGCACATGGAGTGATGCGCTTTGATCATTGTCTAACGCTGTTTCGTAACTGGGAGCTATAAGGACCTTGGTTGGGTGTATTATAAAGTGTGTAGTTCATAGTGATGGAACAAGATGGGATTTGTCCCTGCCGTTTAACGGAGGTAATATCTCTAGGCCAATCGGAGACTTGATAGCTGGTAAGAGAGTGGCCACTCCCAAACGGACTTGCCCAAGTCGTTTGCATTGTCAGTATCAAATCTGGTCCGATGAACATGGTCTGGCTATATAAGGATGACACGCATCTTGCCTTATGCCAGATCGAGATATTGAGACAAAAGGATTAGGGAATGTAGGATTCCAGTACAAGTGGGAGATTGTTGGGAATGTCCTGAAATCTACTGTACTATCTCTAGAAAGTATGATAAGTGTCGAGATCAGACATAAGTCATAAATACTGGGTGATCATGATGACTTGCTAGAGCCCGCTCATGATCTATAAGTTTAGGACTTATTACCAGTATTGTATGATCCCTAAGGGTCACACACCATAGCTAACGGGAAAGTTAAATGGAATTAATACGGTAAGATGCAAGGCATTTACTGTATTTGTACAGAGAATTGGGCCAGACAAAATACAGTTATTTTGTCTGATTTGGGTCTTGGGCCCAAAAGCCTAATGAGCCATTAGTTGAATTACTTGGGCCCATATAAGGAAGAGGAAAAGCGCAGGAAGCCCTAATGCTTCTTTCTCTGCGATTTCTGAGCCTGAGCCGTCCTCTCTCTCTCTGTTGATTCCAGCTTGGTCTAGCAGCCTGATCCAATAGCTTGTAAGCGTGTGGATACCTAGGAGGAGCCGGTTATCATCAGCTCTCTGTGATCTCTTCATTCCTTTGATCAATCCGCTGCAATCATAAGGTAATGAATCTGATCTGTTTATGATTCATCTGCAAATCACCTAGATCCTAGATGATTATGTGCTAGGATGTAACCTGACAATTACATCAATGAACACACATAATCCTACAGTATGATGATCTATGGGGTATAAATAGATCATCTAGGGCATATGTGCTTGGTGCGCCTGATAGAGAGAGAGAGAGAGAGAGAGAGAGAGAGATTGCTTTTAACAAAAGTAGTGAGTTCTTAAGAGAGAATCATACTTGGTGTTAAGGGTGAATCTAGGATACTTTGAGATCATTGTTAGATCGAAAAGCTAGAAGAAGACTAGGTTGTTAAGGTGAAACGTCTGTTTGCTTTGCAATAAAAATTCTTTGTAAAAAGTACCCTTGTGTTACATTCTGTGTTACTCTAATCTCGCATTTACAACATGTGCATCAGGAGAAGGCAAGCTTTTGATCTCTCTAGCTAAGCCGATGAGAAAGCTCGGGCCTTTATATAAAAGATGATGCAACTGATTTGTTGATGTTGTTCTTTGGAGTTGGAACAAAGGTCGTAACTTGTGAGGTTGAGAAAGTTGTAGAGGCCTAACACGAAAGCACTACATCAGTCTACAGAGGATAATCGAATAAGCTTACCTCCTTGTGAGGAATATTTTGATCTTGTGATATAGTAGATATTAGGCATGGGCGTTCGGGTACCCGTTCGAGTTCGATTAGGATCTTTCGGGTCTTCGTATCTAGGCATATAAGACCCATTCGAGTATTTTATAATTTTGGTTCGGATTCGGTTCGGTTTCATTTGGGTTCGGTTCGGGTCCGGGTACCCGGAAAATTATAAAACAAAAATAAAATTTGGTTAATTTGAACAAACAATTGTTAAATTTAGACAAATATTGCAAGAAATTTCGTATATCTCGTTTATTTTGGATATTTTAGCTATTTTGGTCTAAAACTAACCAATATATTTGTGTTTGTAATTATAATTTTGTATAATTTTGTTATATTAAGTTTAAATATAACTAATATTTTGGATATATAATTGTAGTTCGGATATTTCGGGTACCCATTCGGTTCTCTGTTCGGGTCGGGTTCGGTTTCGGTTCTACGGGTATAGAGCTTTAGGACCCATTCGGGTATTTCACCGGTTCGGATTCGGGTTCGGTTTGGTATTTCGGTTCCGGATTTTTTGCCCAGGCCTAGTAGACATTGAGTTAGTCAGACTTATACCGGTTCGTGGTATTGGTCTAAGGGTACAATATATTACTTATTGATTATTCGGGTTACTAGTTGGTTTAGCTGGTCTAAAATTGTATCGGTTCTTCTCAGTTTATAAGAGAAATAAGGAAATTTATTATTAAGAGAAAAGAGATAGCGAGAAGGAGAGAGGTGAACTGAGTGAACTCGTGAGGTATCTTGTTCTTGAAAGTGAGAGTTCATTTGATCATCTGGTACATTCTTTTTGGAGGTTTTTCTTTATACTGAATTAAAGTTGCTTGTACCGTCAAGTCCCAGACGTAGGGATCTCACTAGAAACCTAAACTGGGTGAACAATTTCCTGTGTTTTTTGCAATAATTTTTTTATTTTCTTTTGTGAGCTTTCGGTTTTACATATTTGTCAAGTTCGAGGTGATTGATTCATATTTAGGTTCGCAACAAGTGGTATCAGAGCCTATAGGTTCTGGAATCAATGTCGAAATTGATGGGAAAACCGAAAATCGAAGTCGCTATCTTCAAAGGACAAGGAGATTTTTCGATGTGGAAGAAATGTATGCTCGCGCATCTATCAATTCTGGGATTGGAAGGTGATTTGATGGAGGATACGCCTGAAGTGAGCTCAAGCACCAAGATCGTCATCAAGAAAGACGAATCGGAAGCGGACTTTAAAGAAAGACTAGAACAGGATGAGGCAGATTGTCTCGAGAAAGCTGAGAGGGCCATGGACATGCTAACACTCAATCTTGGAGATCATGTGTTGAGGAAGCTCGATTCCTGCAACTGTACAAACGCGGCATCAATATGATCAACTCTTGAAAGGTTGTATCTCTCCAAAACTCTTCCTAATCGAATCCATCTTCAACATCGTTTCTATACTTTTAAGATGGTTGAATCGAAATCGATAGATCAGAACATAGATGATTTCTTGAAATTGGTAGCTTATCTAGATAATGTGAATGTTACTGTCTCCGATGAGGTACAAGCTATTATGTTGTTAAGTTCGTTACATGTGCAGTATAATCAACTGAAGGAAACGCTGAAATACAGTAAAGATTCACTATCTCTAGAGGAAGTCACAACTGCAGCTAAATCAAAGGAGACTGAGCTAATGGAGTTGAAGGAATCTAGCGGTTCCTGTATAGGTGGAGAAGCCTACATCACACGAGGAAGAACAGAGAAGAGAGAGTCTTACAATGGCAAGAATAAGCACAAGTCGAAGTCACGCTCTGCATCAAAGGTGACTTCCTGGTATTGCAAGAAAGAGGGCCATATAAAGAAAGATTGTTTCTCCAGAAAGAAGAAGATGGAGAATGATTCAGGTGAAACAACTGTAATGGTGGACAATCTGCTTGAGATAGATGCATTGTCTACTGCAGATCAAGATTCAAAAGACATATGGGTCATAGATTCTGGGTGCTCATATCATATTACCTCAATACGAGAGTGGTTTGAAGATTTCAGAGAAATCACAAGAGGTCAAGTTTTACTAGCAGATAATAGGAGTGTTATGGTTGAAGGGATTGGCTCTGTGAGAGTCAACATCAAAGGAGGAAGTGTCAAACGTCTGATAAATGTAATATATGTTCCAAACCTTAAAAGGAACTTAATATCTGTAAGTTTTTTGGATTTGCAGGGTTATAAGCAAGTAGGTGGAGACGGCAAGACCAAGTTCTAAAGAATGGCTCTTTGGCACTTTAAGGCACGTTAGTTGGAAGCTTATATCTTCTTGATGGAGAGACAATAAGACCAGAGGCAAGTAGAGAAACTTCAAAGGATGATATTGCTCTATGGCACAGTAGGTTCGGTCATATGAGCATGAAGGGATTTTGGATAAACGAAGGATCAGTGATCTGGAGTTCTGCGAAAGCTGTGTAATAGGTAAGAACAAAAGACTCAGCTTCAGCATTGGAAAGCATAACACTGAGGAGGTTCTAATGTATGTGCATGTGGATCTATGGAGCTCTCCAAACGTTGAACTCTCGCTATCAAAGAAGCAATACTTTATGTCGATCATAGACGATCACTCTAAGAAAGTCTGAATGTATTTTTTGCTACAAAAGATGAGGCTTTCAGTAAGTTTTGTGACTGGAAGCTGTTGGTAGAAAATCAAGTGAACAAGAAGGTAAAATTCCTGAGAACAGACAACGGTCTAGAATTCTGTAATTCTAAGTTTGACGAATTATGCAGAAGTAATGGCATTGACAGACATAAGACACGCTCATATACCCCACAGCAAAACGGGGTAGCAGAGAGGATGAATCGTACCGTCATGGAGAAGGTGAGATGTCTGTTGAATGAGTCCGGTCTGGAGGAGAAGTTCTTGGACAAAGATGTGGCTACAGCAGTATACCTAATCAATAGGACTCCATCAGCAGCAAATGATGGTAATATTCCAAAACAAATCTGGCTTGGAAAGTAACCAAGATATTCTCATCTAAGAAGGTTTGGGTCTCTTGTATATGTTCATATAGACCAAGGGAAACTTAAACCTAGAGCTCTCAAGGGTGTATTCCTAGACTATCCATATGGAACCAAAGGTTATAAGGTGTGGTTGTTGGAAGAAAGAAAGTGTATGGTTAGTCGCAATGTTGTATTTAGAGAGGATCTTCTGTATAAGGATTGGCTTCAAGAGAAGAAGATGAAGTCATCTAATACTAAAGTTACAAAGGAAATCTGCACAGAACTTGAAATCAGGAGCAAGGAATTAGAAGGTAACACAGAGTCTAACACCGAGGATACAAGTGAAGGTGGAGCTGACAGTGAAACAGTAGATGTTGATGAAGATTCAGAGCATGAGATAGAAGAACCAGTGAATCAGAGAGTAAACCGTGATATGGTCAGAAGGAAAATAAAACTTCCCAAAAGATATTTTGAAGAAGAATATGTCATGGCTTTTGCTTTGTCTGTAGTTGAAGAGCTAAACATAGAATAGCCTAAAGACTATCAGGAAGTAGCCAGGAGTAAGAACTGACCAAGATGGAAGGAAGCCCTTGAAGATGAAATGAAATCTCATCAGAAGAATCAGACCTGGAATTTGGTCAAGAGGTCAAAAGATCAGAAGATTATTGGCTGTAGATGGGTTCTAACAAGGAAGCCAAGTATTCCTGGAGTAGAGAAGCCAAGTTTTAAAGCCAGGTTAGTGGCAAAGGGATATTCACAAGGGAAGGAATAGATTTTTAGGAGATTTTCTCTCCAGTTGTTAAACATGTTTCAATAAGATTCATGTTATCTCTGACCGTGAATCATGATTTTGAGCTTGAACAGCTTGACGTGAAAACGGCTTTTCTGCATGGGAAGCTTGAGGAAGACATTTATATGGACCAGCCTGAAGGGTTCATAGAAGAAGGAAAGTAAGATCTTGTTTGTCATTTACAGATGTCTCTGTATGGTCTTCGATAAGCACTAAGACAGTGGAATCGATGCTTTGATCAATTCATGGTAAAACAAGGTTTTCTTAAGAGTGAATATGATCAATGCATTTACTTCAGGAGCTGTGATGATGGTCTAGTATATCTTCTATTATATGTGGATGCTATGCTATTGGCTTCAAATAGTGCTAAAGAAATCAAAAGGGTTAAGGATCTGCTGAGGAGTCAGTTTGATATAAAGGACTTAGGGCCAGCAAAGAGGATTCTAGGCATGGATATCAGCAGGGACAAAGTAGGAGGCATTCTGTGTTTGTCTCAGGAAGACTATATCAAGAAAATTCTCATAGTTTTCAGGATGGATGAAGCTATAATGCAGTATCTACACCCATTGGAGCACATTTTAAATTGGCAGAAATAAAAGATGATGAGGAAACAACAGGGGGTGTTCCTTACAGTAATGCTATTGGGAGCATCAAGTATGCTATGATAGGGACTAGGCCTGATGTTGCTTATGCTATAGGACTAGTTAGTAGGTACATGAGTAATTCAGGAACTATTCATTGGAC
Organism: Orychophragmus violaceus; assembly: GCA_030180135.1. Classification (NCBI taxonomy): domain Eukaryota; kingdom Viridiplantae; phylum Streptophyta; class Magnoliopsida; order Brassicales; family Brassicaceae; genus Orychophragmus; species Orychophragmus violaceus. Next base: position 15,966,558 of record CM058240.1, read on the forward strand.
AACAGTTTAATGGATACTCAAGTACTTGAAAGGAGCTCAGGATAGGAAGCTTGTGTTTACAAAAGGTTCAAGTTTCAGAGTGTAAGTTTTTCAGATTCAAATTATGCTGGAGATATGGATAAACACAGGTCAGTTACATGTTATGTATTCACCGCAGGAGGTAACGTTGTGACTTAGAAGTCAAGTTTACAACCAGGTGTAGCTCTTTCAACGACTGAGGCTGAATATATAGCATTAACTGAGGCAGTCATGGAAGGTATATGGTTAAAAGGTCTAGTTGAGGAGCTTGGATATGAACAGCGTCCTATAGATGCCTGGTGTGATTCACAAAGCGCTATTTGTTTGGCCAAGAACAAAGTCTTCCACGAGAGAACCAAGCACGTCGCCACCAAATACCATTTTATAAGAGATATGATTGAAGATGGAGTGGTAAAGGTTCAGGAGATTCCAACTTTAAGAATCCAACATCATGCTTACCAAGGTGATACCGGTTCAGAAGTTTGAGCAAACTTTAGCTTTGCTCAAAGTGGTCAGGGACTAAGGAGTTGACCACGCTTGACGACACATAGGAATAGCAGACACTTAATGTCTATGTCAAAGTGGAGATTGTTGATCTTGTGGCATAGTAGACATTGAGTTAGTCAGACTTATACCAGTTTGTGGTATTGGTCTAAGGGTACAATAGATTAATTATTAATTAGTCGGGTTACTAGTTGATTTAGCTGGTCTAAAATTGTATCGGTTCTTCTCAGTTTATAAGAGAAATAAGGAAATCTGTTATTAAGAGAAAAGAGATAGCGAAAATGAAAGAGGTGAACTGAGTGAACTCGTGAGGTATCTTGTTCTTGAAAGTGAGAGTTCATTTGATCATCTGGTACATTCTTTTTGGAAGTTTTTTTTTATATTGAATTAAAGTTGCTTGTACCGTCAAGTCCCAGACATAGGGATCTTACTCGAGACCTAAACTGGGTGAACAATTTTCTGTGTTTTTTTGCAATAATTTTTTTATTTTCTTTTGTGAGCTTTCGGTTTTATATATTTGTCAAGTTCGAGTTGATTGATTTATAGTTAGGTTCGCAACAGAATCAATCGAAAATATGAGCGAGTTTGATGATAGAGAGAACACGGGGAAGAATTTTTTTTCAAATAATCAATTATCCGACTCAACTCAATCCGACCCGACTCGAACATGCAAAAATGAAAAAGGTATTTTCGGGATAAGAACTAGTTGCGTGGCAGGAGCTTTGGACGCATGCAGATGGTTTACAGTTGGAAAATAGCTGTCAAAAGAAAAACATCGACGTCTAATCACAACACAAATTAGAATGATCTAAGCCAATTATCCACAAGTCTTATCTCTTTAGATGGTCCCTAAAATCCGATATGAGCTAAGCTCAAAAACATTTGTCCATAATCTTTTTGTTTTGCTGATTTTTTAATCCGAACCAAAATATAAACAACCAAGTACATAAGGTCATGACATATTTCCCGTATGCTTTAGACCCACCCTAATGATTATAGCCATTGAATGTATATACCTTAGTGCATGAACATGGCCACACAATATTAAATCGAATAATATTCATCGGACCCATTGAATAAAACAAGTACAAGAGAGACAAACCTTTCGTCTATAAAGTACCCAAATTGAATTAAACAAATCGAACATTGTCCATATACTATGAAATTGAATTAAATAAATCGAACATCGTCTTTTTTTTTTGTTGGCCAAACTAAGAAAGTGACAAGAAAATACCATAAAAAGTATAAACTATACAACCGAAAACGGAATATATTCGCAAATAAGAATATTTTTATATCGTAGTGTTCAAGAACTCCAAATCTCTCAAATGAATAAATAAATAACTTTATTTCATATACAACCAACAAATGAACAAAAATGCCCCCTCTGACTGTGAAAATGCATTGTAACATTAAAAAAAACCAATAAATGGACTTATTATAGAACCCCCCCCCCCCCCCCCCCCCCAATTATCCAACACCGTAACATTATTGACAATATATCATATCGACTCTGTCCCATCCACACGGCTTCTCTTGCTCCGGTGCTTTCCGTTGCGGTGGCGCCTGGGAATGCCGCCAAACGTGACCGGATCATAAACCCTAAGCCGCTGAGCCTCTGCTGGACTGACAACACACTCCGGCAAAGCAACCTTATACCTGTTCCGATCATAGCAATACGAGTAAGTCATGTGTTTGCGCCTGAAAATGCCCATTTTAACCCTCTGTGACGGGGTAATCTCCTGCGCCGCACGGATATCCTCGGCGGCTCCTTCGTCGCACTTCGGAAACTGCTCAATTGGGTCCACAGCGCAGCCGTGAAGGACTAGGTCAGAGAACCGTGCGATGTAAGGGGCGTATTTGTAATTTACACCATACTTGCCACCGTCAGTTGCCCAATTAGAACCGTCCCAAATTGTTGTGTAGAGAGACATCGGCTTCGACGGGAAGTCACCGCCCATCGATGCTGTTCGCTTCACCTCTCTGATCGGTACATTGTCTACATAGAATCTGCATAACCACAAAAATTACAATTTTGATCAGTAGCCACACAAAAATAAGCAAAAAAAGAACATTTTCTTAAAAAAATTACTCTTTAAAAAAAAAAAATAACCGAGTTAGATTCTGTATGACTCAATGATGCCAATTTTGGGGTGGAAAATACGATTTTGATCGATACCCAGTAACTTTTAACTTGAAAAGATAGCATTTTTGGTATAAAAACTACAGCTTTTGATGAACTAAGAAAAGATTCTCAACTTGGATTGGACCCTCAAAGGACAACACACTCTGTATTGGGGTCTTTGTTGATGCCAAAAATCGAAAGCTGTAACCCAATTTTGGGGCTCACGAACTTGAAATTGACAGGAACAGAACAACCCAAAAGCAAATGATGTCCCAAGCATCACAAAACTTTCCACTTGAAGAAATAAAATTTTAAAATCCGCCAAGAAATTTGAGCATAAAAATTAAAAAAAAAAACCAAAAGATCCACAAAACCCCACTTGGGTTTCCTTAAATAGAATATGACATTATTGAATCCCAAAGGAAATTAAATCGAATGGGGTCAAGAACCTAACATCCTTTCAAGATTCTAAGGTTTTTAATAGAATCAAACAAACACAGAGAAGAACGGTGTTTAGAGTTTTTTTCTTTAAAACTTACATGATGTGAGAATCAGACCAGAGGATACTGTATTGATGATAATCTTCAGTTGGATCAAACCAGAGATTACATCTCTCTTCTCTTCCCAAATGAGTGCTTCCATTACCGTAAATGTTTGTCTGAATCCTCCATTCTCTTCCTCTAATGTTACCAAGAAACTCAAAATCAATCTCATCATGATTCTTCGCATACATATCTCCATTTGACATCTGAAAATAACAAATCAGAAAAAAAAATTACATAAAGATCCTAATTCCAAAAATCAACAGTGAAACTAAGCTAAATATGGTGAATTTTTCTAAGGAAATTAGGGGTTTTACTTACATAAAAGGCAACAACTACTCCAGCTGAATAATCAGAAGGTAATTTGATTGACGCACTGAAGAATCCATGTAAATAAAGATCATTTGAGATAAATCCAGAACCTGCAAAAACAAAAAAAAAAAAAAAAAAATCACTAAACCGAGAAAAGGATAATCAGGAAAGCCAGAACAGAGGAACATTAAAGACCATACCGGTTCTTTCATCGAGCGTTAACCGGACAGATTTGCCGTCGTTATGAACAAACAAGTTCTTGTCACCGAAAAGTTGTGTGTAACTTTCTTCAAACGATGTGATTGGAAGATTTTGCAGAGTAAATCCAGAAACTAAACCGGAGAACAGAGACATGAACACTAAGAAACGACTCAAAGTTTCCATTTTTAAAAACTGTATCTTTAGTGCCAAACGCTACCGTGTGTGTGTGTGTTATTGAAAAGCTTTTAGGGGAAGATAAGAGAGAAAGAGAGAATAGCTTGCGTAGGAAAACTATGGAGGTATTTAGAGAGAGACAGACTAGTGAGAGAGAAAAATGAATAGTATGAGGTTTCCATCTGGCTTTGGGTGGGTTTATATTTTTGAATTTTACAATTTTCAAAATATTTTCTTTCCATATTCCCTTTTAATTTGTTTTTATTCTACGCGGAGACAAAGATCTTTACCGAATACTGACTAAATTAAAAGATTACAATATTTATATCATTTAGATATAATTGGATATTATTGCTAGAATTATACTATTCAGATTTATTTTCAAATTTATACTAAGAAAAAGAAAAGATATTGTTCACAAAATTGACATTTTAGTTTCGCAAATAGAATTAAGGACCCTGAATCCGTGTCATAATTGATAGCCCATAGAATAGTAGAATGTGGGTGGATTACAGCCGAGAAAAATACTTAATTGAGAAATTAAAATTTGGTACAGGTCGCAATGATCCTAAAGCAATCGGAATCATTACTTATATTTTTGTGCACATTCACTTTATTTTACTTTCCAGACGAAAATATACTAATATATGAAATCTAAATCTTAATTACTAGTATGAAGAGAACATATATATATATATATATATATACTTTATTTATTTATTTTTATTTTTTATATAAATATATAATACGATATATAAAAACGACGAGGGAAAAACAAGAGGAGCAAGAAAGCATGAAGGGCTTTGCTTCTTACACATGTGTCCCGACAAACAGTCACCGGTGATGTGTCGTCTCTTCAACCAACAACACTTTTTTTTAAATTATAATTTTATATTAATCTTAAATTGAACTAAACTCGACAAATAATCGGAATACAATCAAGAATTAAACGCAGAAGTAAAAACCATAACCAAACGAAACACAGAGAACCCCTAAATCAAGACCATCACCCTGGTTAGGTCAAACACAAAGTACAATCATTAGAAATAACAAGCCGTCAACCACTGGCGTATAAAACAACACCTTCCGAAAAACCAAAGATCCGACCCCTACAACCCTTCCGGCGACTGGAGGACCTTAACCATTCACCGTCTTCCGATATCTCTGATTCCACCACTTTGATTTCCCACGAATTCAACTGGTGGTTTGCGACAAATCAAAAATTGTAATCCTCCCTTTACCGACGATTTCTCCTCAGTCTTGGATTTGTCTCTATAGCCCATCCCAAATCTCTCCTAGATTCGTTCAACGAGACGTCGGAGCAAAGAGAGACAGCGACATGACCACGTCACTTCTCGCCATCCAACCTTACCACCGTCGCGGAGATTTCATCTAGCACCGCCGCGAATCTCGTTGACACAGCACGACACCCTCTGAGTCTCCTCGCTGGCTTATGATGCTCACGATTTACACATCCGAAGCTCCTCCTCAATATCTTTATCCTCTTTGATTCGTTGATGTCCACTGACGGTCATAAACTCGACGAGCTACAAGACCCGTAACTCTGCACCCTCTTTGATTTGCGTCGTCTGTAGGTCTCAAACTCGGTGACTAACAATCAAAACTTTGTACCCTCTTTGATTCACCACTGTCCTCCGGCGGCCTCAAACTCGGCGGCTTACAAGAACCAAAGCACTGAACCCTCTTTGATTCACCACCATCCACCGACAGCCTCAAACTCGGCGACTTACAAAAACCGTATAGTAAGAGTTCGGATCTACCACCGTTTGCTATAGCGAAAAGGAATTTCGCACCATGCGCAGTCGGACTAAGAGCGATGAGGCATCTTCTGGTCTTCCTCGATGATCCTGGCTTCGATACGCGTAACAAAATCGTCGGGGACCTTTCATGGCGACGACAAAACACCGGCAGACGAAAAAATCCCCAAAGATCAGATTTATTTTTGTGTGGTTGCTTCTCTCACTAGTATTTTCTTTCTCTGGAACTCAAAGCTTTTTTTACGAAACTTTTTTTTTGTTGCAACATTTTTTTAATATTATAATATATTAATTAAAGCCAGATCTAGATCTGGGATCGAAGCGATTACAACGACGACAACGAAGATCCAAAAACCGGCAATACAACAGAGATCAAGACTAGAGTTAACACTACAAGCTAAAAAATCGAAACGGACTTCTGGACTGAGTTGGGAAGAAGACTGACAGAGCTTGAAAGCTCTCTCCTCAGGCGGTCACGAACAGACGCCGTCGTCAGCCGGGCGTTTTAAAATCGAGATCCCCGATCTGACCGTAACCGGTTACCCAATCCACTAAGAGCACCGGCCTCGGAAGACCATGTTCTCGGAGTTGTCCCACGGCCACTTATGCTGGCACTTCCTCGAAGCTGCCGACCTCAAACCTATCCTCCGCCGACTCCGCCGCAGTCTCGCCATCCTCTTAGACTCTTACCGCCGCGCACAACCAAACAATCTTCAATCCGGCCAATATCCACCGCCGAGGCGACGACGTCAGCCGTTAGGTGAACCGCCATCCCCGTCAAGCGCCTCACCAACCTCGGAGTTTCCTTTGACACAAGATGCTTACCCACCAATCCATAGGAAAAATAACGCGTCTTTGGGTCAAGAAGAACAAACGCCGAGATTTCGGATAAGCTCTCTGCCGTCCTCCAACGGAAATTCTCTCACCCGAAACACGTCGCTGCATCTCCTAACCCTAGAGCTTCCGCCACGCACTCCTCCTTGGAAACCACGCCTCTGCATCTCGGAGAAGAAGCGGGTGCTTTCTCCGTCTCCACCGTATAATCAACTCGCCGATGATGAGCAAGACAAGAAATTAAAACAGGTGAGGCCTTCTCACCGTCCGACGAGACCGCCGGAAGCGAGAAGACCTCGAACGATGAAGAAGAGAGTCGAAACCTAGAGAGAAAAAGTTTGGGGGCGCGTGAAAAACAATCTTCCTCCGCTTTTCATAATAATTACACTCGTACCCCTGGTTGCAACACTTCATTTTTTAATAATATGTATATCGGATATTACAAGCTCCCAATGTCAAATAAATCATATTCTTACAAAATATGAAATGGTATAAATGAATAACTCGTCTCGTGGTGTAATAAATCATAAGGTGATGAATAGTAAAATCTCATTAAAAACTTAATTATGCAAGAATTTCATCAGTTACAAAATTTTGTTGAATAAAAAAAGTGTAAGTATAGAATCTGTGTTTTGGTTTAAATAAACAAAGGAAAATTCATTTACCTGAAAAATAAAGTTTAGATATATCATTTGTGAATTTTTTATATTTCATATTCCAAAAGACCTATCTAATCGTATATAAATTTTGATATGCAATTTTTATTTAGCAAAATTTAAATTCTTTTATAGTTTAATTTTAGTTTCTCTTATTTCGTAATTATTTGAGTGCTACTAATCAGAAATGTTTTTTTCTTTCTTATTACGTGTTGTAGAGGTTCCTTTGAGGAGGGATAAAGTGCAACAAAAAAATCATAACACAAACCTAAAAGAAAAGAATATAAATTTTTAGTTGTCTATAAAAAAAGCTGTGGACCAGAGATCTCTCCTCGAAGACAAACGGGACACATTTAAAGAAAAGGTGAATCTTTAGGGTTTAAAAACAATATATTTTGAGACTTACGGGGTCAAAAATAAAAGGCGTATCATTGAATCTTTAGTTTTTAATTAATTGAAATTTCCCATAAAGCGCATAACGGAGAAGATAAAACTAAAAGTCGGATTGGTTTAGCCGCCCCAATACACCGTCCCTGATGTTCATCACATTATCTAACTCCGTTAAGTGAATTCACGGATATGCCATTATTTGTGAAGCCCAGTTAGTGGGTATTTCGTAAATAAATCTGACACAGAGAGGACAATCAGACATTTGAAAACTGTAACGGTAAACTATAAAAAGGAAAAATCGCGGGGTCTTAAAGATTGACACATGGTAAGAAACGTGCGGAGCGGGGGGTTAAAATCGCAACGTTTGGCGCCGCGGCTCTGTGCCAATGAATGCACAAGGAAAACGGTGTCGTACCGATTACTGAACCCACTACAGCCGACGTTAAGGTAGGAAAACGGTCCTACCTTCACCAACTATATCCCGTGTTGGATCTAATTTATATAAGTATCATTTAAATGATCAAGGTACTTGTTTTCTTTTTGTGTAGGTTTTGAAATGATGGTTGTTGTAATAGTAACGAAAGTGAGTCATGTGTTAACGGTTTCACAGTTAAAAAAAAAAAAAATTAATAAACTCAATTAGCATTCTTTTTTTTTCCGGCAAATTCAAACTTTATTAATATACAAAGAGTTACAAGATAACAATTTCAAAGACATTTACAGAATTAGATCAACACATTTATTACATATACATATGTATATGGTTATATATTGAGTAGATACAGCAGAAGGGAATTTAACGATGCTTTCTTGAAAGTAGTCTTACTCGCTAACCGATCGTAGTATCGGTTATTATCCAACTTCATATTTGATCTTCCTCTGATGTGATTTGAATGCAGTTTCTTTTGGCTGAACTTTCTTTGAACAAAACACATTTTGAAATCTAATGTGTTGCAATGTAACTCAATTAGCATTCTTTAGAAATACCTTTTTGTCTTTAATATACGCGTAATATAAAATAATTAAAAAATAGCTCTAGGAGTCGAAGATCTTGTAGACTAGTGATAATTGAGTCGTGCAACAGACATAAGTTTATCATTGTGATATTTAAGATATTAGCCGTGTTCTTTTCTTTTTTTTTTATAACAAAAGCCGTGTTCTTTTACCCATCGTTTATTATAGTATAAAAGAATAGTACACATCAGCAACTTATCAAAATTATGAATTTGAAGATATTAAAACATATCGTCAGCACTCAGCAACATATCTAAAATTTACAACGACAATTTTAATGGAGTCATAGCAAAATAGCCAACTGCATCTTCATAATAAAATAGCCAACTGCATTTTCTTCTTCCATTTGTTATTGTTGATCACAGTTCAGAGATAAACAAAAGAACATAACCACTTAACAAAATAAATCAACTGCTATAATAAGTACCAGAAAAATTGAGCTAGAAGAAATAAGTAGATTGTTTATTACATGCGTAAAGTTAAGATAAAATTTATAAAGTAACATAACTAATATTTTATCGGACAAAAAACAAAACTAATATTTTAATACATACATAGATAGATAATAATAGCCATGGCCATTCATATAGTGCTGGGAATCGGATCAATCCGCGACCCGCGAACCCTACCCGCGGCGGATTAAGTAAAATTTTGATCTTTTAAAATCCAATCCGCTAAACCCGCGGACTCAAAACTTTCACCCGCACCCACCCCGCTTAATTTTTCGGATATCCGCGGGTAACCCGCAAATATTAAAAATATTAAAAATATTAATTATTTTTAATTATATATATATTTTTAAATAAAAAACAAAATTTATTAATAAAATTTTAATATTAAAAACGTAAATTTATAATTTGTATTTAAAAAAACTAAATATTTTCAATAAATTTTATATATTTTATTTTATTTTTAAATTTAAACAATAAAATATTAAATTTAAATTTTAAAAAATAAAATTTACGGGTACCCGCGAATCCGCATTGTAAAATTTTTCGACCCGCAACCGTCCCACCCAAAAAAATTTCAACCCGCACCCGCCCCGCGAAACTAAAAAAAAAAATTGACCTGCACCCGCTCCACGACGAGTCTAGCGGGGCGGGACCCGCGGACTTTGAATCAAATTCCCAGCACTACATTCATATATTCATTTGAATCCGAATTGTTTCTGAATATTGGATTTTTTAAATTTTTGATTCTAAAGTCAATTCAAATATTTCAATTTTCGGGGTAATTTCGATTTAATACTTTTAAATTTGAATTAGATAAATATTAGAATTTAGGAATCATAATATATTTGAAAATTATATATTTAGGTACTTCATATATTTTGAATCTAAAATAATTATAATATAATCGAAATAATTAATTGGTTCAAATATTTATATGCAAAATGATTAAATTCTTATCCGATCGATTCAAATATTTTATACTGAAATAACTAAATTATAATTAAAATATTATATAATCCGATTTATCCAAAAATAATTTAAATTGTTTAAAAATAAATCAACTTATCCAAAATTTTATTTGAAAAATTGATTTACCCAAAATAACTGAACATATATATTTATATTTTAGATATTTTAGATGTTTATTTTGTTTTTAATTTAGGTTAAATTCAATATCGGTTTTTCAGGTACAGTAGTGTAAGATCAATTAGAGTATTTACACCGATTTTAAAATTTAGATTATGCCAAGAAAATACTACTAATATATTAAGCATTATCCTATAAAATCTGACAAGGACAAACACCTGTCTTCCACATCGGCACATAATATCCGTTGGATCTCTAACAGGCCCCACTTAGATATCCTGTAAACGTATACGCATATAACGCCGTTAATTCGTTCTTCCTTTTTCGGTGACAGCCGTGTCAGAGGGGTCTAATAGTTCACGCGTACATAAATAATAGTAATAATTATTTTCTCAGTGATAATGATAATAATTATGATCAAAATTCATTTTCACTAATTTTGAGAAATTTTCAATTAGTCACATTCACATACATTATCTCGAGAAGCTGACATCGGTCATCGTCACGAGTCACGACTAATCTGCTAAGCGCAATTTAGCATATGCGCGCATGTGAATCTAAAACTTGAAAGATCCCAATGTACAATATTCACGTGAGGCTTTTGCATGGGTCTAATCCCCACGGATCAATCTGTTGTCAGAGCGAATAACAGCCGTTGATATCTGCATGGGAATCTTATACATTCATATTCGGAAGAAAAAATGTTTTAGGATTTGAATGATAAATGCAGTTAGAGCAGATTAATCCGCAAATAGTTAATATCAACATTTTTACTATTCACAATTTTTTATCAACATTGATGATGACCAAAAAAAAAATCAAATAGGTCCGTTGTAAATCAGCTAGTATTGATTATTTCTCTAAAGAATTTGGTCCGAAACGTATTATGTCTACTCCAAAAATAAAATGTTCTTTTTAATATGCAGTTGATATTGTTTGCTATGACCATATTAACCATTTAAATTTTTAGATCATATGGTTTTAATCTACGAGTTGGGTTTTATGTCCTCACCTAAGAATATCTATACTATTAAAACAAGAAGGTTTTTTGAAATTAACATTTGCTTAACGTGTTATTTACAGGTCATACCATTGAATTTGGGCGTAAATATGTCGATTCATTAAAGAATTTTTGTCTTTCTTTCAGATCAAAAGAAGCGGATGATCCGGGTCCTTAAACGGATAAACGCGCGGGTCAATATTATAAAATCCTCACCGTTGATTTTTAGATGTTATAATCTTGATCGTTTATTTGTCAAAAAGACAAACCTTAGATACTATCCGACATAGCAATGGTTATTGAGCTTTTAGACATTCGATTTTAGTTTAACCAATCCAAATACATTTGGTTGACCAGTTAAAATCAAATTTTGGTTTAACAACACTAATACTTAATAAATCTGTCATTGCGATATATGAATGTTAAAAAAATATAGCGTATTGTATGACCATGCCATATATGCAGATTTGTAAAATATAAACAAATAATTTTTTTTGGAGAGCTAACAATTGACAAGAATTTGAAACAAAATAATAGCTTCATGTGAAACAATCTAAAATCACCTTTGAATTCGAAAACCAAATGTTTTACACATTTAATATCACTACTATTCCATTTTTTTTTTTAATTCCTAAAACTAAATATTTTACACATTTATTATAATGGAATATTCTTAACTCTTTTCCTTTCAAAGCTTATTCGAATTTATAGTTATCACCTTTGAATTCGAATTCTTGACCTAATTCTAGGTACATAATTTGTTACTATATAAAGGGCTTAGCTCGCCGTCTTTATTTAAACATACAATCTATATTCAGAAAGAAACTCATCCTCTATTATGGCTAGGAATACTAACCTCAGCGACATCAAGCCATTTAAAACCTCTTAGAAGACTGAAGTTAGGATCCTACACTCTTGGAAGCAGTACACCTCACAGTTTGGAGAAACATTGGAGCTAATCTTAGCAGATCAAAATGTATGTTAAGTTTGGTTTTGTAATATTTCATTCATATATCGAGTTCTATGATATATAATACTCTTATTGTTTTGTTTCGATGTGCAGGGTACTAAAATCCATGCAAGTTGCAAAAAAAAACTTACTTAATAAGTTTGAGAGGATATTATATGTTGGCGAATGGAAGGTTATCCAGAATTTTTCATTGAGTTTAGCCTCTGGGTTATATAGATCTACGGATCATGTGTACAAAATGACTTTTGTACACAACACTGCCATGACACGATCTACATTAAGAACCGAAAACATGTATCTATCTTTGGTTGATTATGAGATCATTCTTAGTGGTACACTGAACACGGCCTTTTAGGTTGGTAAGTTACTTTTTAAAGTATGTGTTCATGAATCTTAAAATCCAATCTTATTTATATAATATTGATAATAATTTAATTGCAGATGTTATTGGTCAAGTTTTGAATATGAGTGAGATTCAGAGCATTCAGTGTGGTGGAAAAGAAAGAAAAAGCTAGAATTTACTCTGAAAAACATCAAGTAAGATAAGTATTACATATTTAGATTCATATGGATTCATATTTAACTCTGCTTTTTAATATAGTGATGAACGATTATCATGCTGTTTATGGGGAAGATTTGCTGAGACAATATATTCAGCATGAACTGATGCTAATGGTGAGGTAGTCATATGTTTGATAAGATTTACCAAAATAGGGACCTATCGAGGTATGTGAATATTTTTCGTTCATATTTTATACTGCATAGGTATATAACTGATAGTGAGAGAATATTTTTGTATATAGATATATATATATCTATATACTATTGAAATACCCATATATATATATATATATCATTGGTATAATATTAATACTTGCAAGTTTTACCTGTTGGTTAGGTGGGTTGCAAATATCAAATGCGTTTAATGCATCGCTGGTCCTAATTAATCCTGAAACAGAAGAAGCCGAACAACTAAAACAGATGTATGCACCATTTGACTTTTCGTTGTAGAACTACAACATATAGAGATTTACGAAATTTACCTATATAGTTTTTTACTAATTATTGTACAATATAAAGGTTCAGGGATGATTCTCATGCGATAACCATATTTGAAAACTTGGAAGAAAACGGTGAACAAAATGCTAGACGTGATCAATGGATTCAGTACTCGGACAAGACAGTCTCAGAAATGTTGTCCTCGAATCAGGTAATACTTTGATCAATTTCTTATTATCTACACCTTATCATATATGGATATAAACATGATTTTTTACATTTTTTAGGTTGATAAGTGCAAGGTTGTATGCAGTATATATGGTATAAATACTGACTTGGGATGGTATTATTTTGGGTGTGGTAGATGTAACAAAAATGTTACTAAAATCGATCCCAAACCGTTATGGTGGTGTGAAGTTTGCAATACAATTGTGACCAATGTTACACACCGGTAAGATAATTCGAATTAATAAATGATTAAATAAATCTTTAACATTGTTTATGATGATAACTATCAGTTTACTTATTCTTGAAACATTTATATTTTTTTTAAAGGTAAAAGTTGCATGTTAATATTAGAGACACATTAAGAACATCTAAATTCATGCTTCTAGACAAACCTGTGAAGAATGTTGTTACGGAAACTGCTGCGAAACTACTGAATGGTTCGTTTGATGAGGTACATCTAAGGGAACTTTGATGCTCTCCATATATATATTTATAATGTTTATTAATAGTATAATTTTTTTTTTTCAAATGAGATAGAAGATCCTGAGTTGTTGCCTATTGAGATCAAGAATGTGATTGGTAAAACTTTAAGTTTAGTGTGTTTATCGAGAAGGAAAATATTCAGTATGGAGTAGATATCTATAAGGTTGAAAATGTTTGGAATAGTAGTGAATTAGATACAGCTAACTCAGCTGCATTAACAATTTTTGGATCAAACAAAGGATCAACTCTGATTACTGGTGGTGAGAAAATATCCTCATACAGAAATTGATGCCATTTAGAATTGGCAATAGTCTCTGAATCTATATATTAATTTTTATGCTAATTTTCTTTCTGAAGGATTCTCTGCTTCTTACAGACAATCAGAGTAATTCAAATGTTATAACAACCCCATAATCTTAACGATCACAAGAAGATGAGGAAGTTGCACTTGACCTAATTTCGACATCCAAGAAGCACTGCACCAAACAAATTAAACTGGAAAAGATTACGGAAGAAGAGATGAAAAAATGACTCTAGCTGAAGATGATGAAACTAGATTTGATGTTAATAAGTTTTGGTTTTAGTTTGATTGTTCTCAAGATCGTTAATGGTGTTTGCTTTGATATTTTTAGTACTTAATACATTGCTAAGAAGTTTCAATAATGATGATCCGTTTCCTTTAAAAATAGAGTTAGAATTTAAAATGGTGCATAAGAACAAAATATGCTTGGAAACAAAATATGCTTGGGTGTTGGAAGATGTTACCAACATGACACCTTTTCGAAGATGTCGTTATGAAACTCCTGATGTTCCTTTTATATATATGAAACATACGAAGACTTTGATATGACCAGATAAAAAAACTTTTAGAACATGATCCGATAACATTAGTAACAAATTCTATTATACATATCTTATATGCAAAAAAAGATATACTCAATCAATTCACTTATTTACACGAGTGATTCATATGCGATAATATTGGTCAATCTGAGCTAACAATAATATATTGGATCAATGATACATATGAGAACATAATCTTAGAAAGATTTTAAAATATAACAGTTTCCTTTCCAAGGTTTATAAATTGATTTATAAAAATTAGATTGATATTGTTCCGGATATTTACGATTTAAATTGATATCACACATTTGTTAACCATTCTAAAAAAATAAAAATAAAAATCTAAACCTAGAGTAACCAAGCCGACATCACTCCTTAGATCTAAACCATACTAAAGTGATAACCAATGAATATCAAGAGAGACATGGAAGAAAGAATGCATGTAGTAACTAAAAAAATATAGAAGAGGAAGAAAATTACTAGAGCTATTGAATCTGAAAATAGTGTTGATGCTTCAAACTCACAAGTATGTAATTCTGTTAATCTGTCACGTGTTTTTGGTAGGGTGTTGGAAGATGTTACCAACATGCCACCTTCTCGAAGATGTAGTTATGAAACTCCTGATGGAGTACTTTCAAAAACCTCATCTACATCATACAAACATACATGCAGAGGTGTGTGATTTATTAAAATGTCATTGTCGTGAAATGAATGATTAGTTATAATCTCTAATTATCTTTTAACTGTGGTAGTTATCATTGTTCATATTTACTATAGCCATTAATTTATTTGATTTTTTAGTAATATTATTGTTATACATATGTATATATATGTATTTTTGTATATTATGTTCAAATTTTTTGATTGCTATACGTTGTTGCATGATCGATTCATATTTATTTGCACCGATGTAGTATTTTTAGAAGGTCATAAATATAAATTACTTAATTTCTAAGTAATTTGAAATATTATTCTATAATATACTATATCAATCAAATTTATATTATTTTATAATATTTTTACGAAAACAAACAATTGATTTTTTAGTTTTTTTAATTAATTGTTTTCAATATTTTAATAAAAAAATTTAAACCAAAATCATTTTTGTTTGAGCAGAATTGTAAATGCATTAGATTGCAATTTGATGTTTCCAATTTTGTAAGCAACATTTAAGAAGATTACTTAAAACACTACTAATTTTGTCTCAAAAATATAATTTTAATACAAATGTATTATTTTTTAATTAATGTTCAGATGATTATATTTCATGAATTAAGTTATAAGAACGATTGATATATAAAACAAACGCAAACACCCGAATACTTTAAATAAACAACATATAAATTAAAGTCTATAAAAAATCCCATCTTCCACACGTAAAAAAATGTGGAAGCAAAAAATAAACAAAATATATGATCATGTTTTGATATGTAGTTATCACCAATTACTACAAGAAAATTTCCTCATAGACGGATTTTTTCGTGGCTATGGGTCTTTATCTGTGTCTATTTCAGCCAAAGCCACGGATAGCCACAAAAAAATCTAAGGCTATGGACACATTGTTATCTGCTTTTCGCTACGCTTCCACGAATAGACACGAATTCGTTCGAGGTTATATAGCCACATATAGCAAAGAAAGCTTTCGTGGCTATTATAGCCACAAATGCTACGAATTTTGTTATGGTCATAGCTACGAATTTGCGATGATATATTTTGTGGCCTTAACTATCGATAGCCACAAATAGCTACGAATCCATCCGTGGCTATGGTATTAAGAAATAGAAAATTATATAAATAATAAATTAAATTAAAATTGAATATACAATTACATTTTTTTCCAGAAAATACAATACATTAAGCAATAATAATAATAAAAATTAAACAAACAAATAAAGAAAATTCTGCAGCTTCCGACGACCCACCGCCGACTCACCGCCTCCACCGTCGCACCACGGCTCCACCATCACACCACGGCCACCGCAGCACCACGGACCGCGCCTCCACAGCACCATGAATCCACCGCAGCCCCACAACCGAGACAAGATCGAAACTGCTCCACACCGCCGTGACCATCGTTGTGGCGTCTCCGCTGGTCGTCATGCCTTCTTCGGAGCCGCTATGGCAAGGAGATCTGATTAATACTGGAGGCGAGAAGTGAAAGAGAAATCACTGTCTATCACCAGATTTCAAAGCGAAAGACCTGCATCAACGAAATAAAAACACAGTTTTGGTCTAAACTTTCACACTAAACACTGTCTATCACCAGATTTCTCCCCCAAATTTTGTAGATCTAAGAGGTTAAAAAAAAAACCTGATTTGCGATGATGAGCTGCCGTTGAAATCACGTGATGATGAAGAATAATTTAGCTTGCATCGATGGTTTTACAGTTTGCTTTACAGAAGAATAAAAGGAAAATAGGAGAATGAAAGAGTAGAGGAAAAATGAAACCTGATTTGTTCGATCTTTCAAGAGAAAGGAGAAGAAGAGAGACGACAAAAAAAGGAGGAGAAGAGGAAAAACAAAACTGAAGATGTCCACCATTGGATCTAATTAATCAACGGTGGATGATACAAAAACATCAATCCTTGTCTCCTCACCTTTAACCAATCAAAATCTTTCATTTTTTTTGCCAAACATCATATTATATTATTTATTTAGCTTACTGAGAATAACTTTTTTAAAGTGTAAAACATAAACAAATTTAAAAGTGTTAATAATTTTAAAATTATATGAAAATAAAACTAATAAATAGAGTATTTATATAAATAAAACGACTCAAAAATAATAAATAATTAAAATAAATTTAAAATTTTGTTTACATGAGTTTTTAAATTTCCATATGAATTTTTAATTTACCATTGTTTAAAATATTTTAGTTAATTTTATATAAATTATATATGTAAATATTTTAAATATTAGTATTTTGTATATAATTAATAGTTATTTTGATTTATAGTTTATGATTAAAATTTTAAGGTTTAAAGTTTATAATTTATGGTTTGGGGTATATGGTTTGAGGGGTTAGATTTAAATATGAATAAATTTTTTTTTTTATAAGTGTTAAATATTAGTTTTGTATATGTTATATTATTAAATTTTTTATTAATTAGAGTTTTGGTTATACTTTAGAGTTTTGGTTATATTTTAGAGTTTTATGGTTTGTTTAGGGTTTATGATTTTATATATTAGTTTTAATTTTGGATATATATTATATTTGTATTTTGATATTATAGTTTATGATTAAGAGTTTTTTTTGTCAACAAAAACACAATATATTAAATCATTGTTGCTCGGTTTGAGATTTTACTCAAAAGAGTAAACCGAGCCGTCTCGTCATGACTTACATCAGAAAATATAGTATTCTATGCTCTTGCCCCTTTTGCAAGGGAGTCGGCACGGACATTCGAATTCATAGGAAGTAAAGTTATAACAAAGAAAGAGAAGAGAACTCTAAGGGAATTGAAAAATTCCAACTCCGTCTTAAAACCCGGCCATTCTTGTGGATCTTCTGTCATAGCTAACAAGTCAGAGCAGTCTGTCTCGATCACCACCCTGACGATTCCCCCTTCAAGGATGCATGACATTGCCCAAAGTAATCCGTCCATCTCGGAATGTAACGGTGATAGGCTTCGTCTACATCCTTGTGCTCATGTGTACTTTCTTCCAGAAGGGTCCTTGAAGACCCATCCTAAACCACTTGTCACGCCATTTCCCCCACATGAAGAATCAATTTGACACGTCGGAACTGACGAAGGAAAGTTAGTGGTCCGGCGGTTTTCCAAAGGTTGCATAAAGCTACCATTTTCCTCCTCCTCTCCCTTCTCTTTCTTGTTTGCGTCCCTCCATTCCTCCGCTTCAATGATTGCTAACTGCAATGTCGTCATAGGGGAAACTTCCTTTCCTTAAAAAAACTTACTATTCCGGGCCTTCCAAATATACCATAAGATCCAAGGGTAGTTTTTTCTTTGTGGATCGGGGAGACCCATGTCTTTTGTCCTCCAAAAGAGGAAATCCATATTACTAAATAAAGATGTACTCGGGAAGCAACCCGGAATGGACAGAAAGTCCGAAAGAGCCCATACTTGTAAAGCAGTGGGCATTCAAACATGAGATGATTTATCGTTTCCTCTTGAGCTCCACATCTGGGACATGATGGATCCGTCCCTAGGTGTCTAAAGGCTAGGCTTTGACAAGTTGCCAAACATCCCGAGATTGTCTGCCACATGAAGTGTTTGATTTTCCTTGGGGCTTGGGTCTTCCATACTTGGCTTTTCAGACATGTAGTACTAGGTTCTAAGATTTCCGGGTTCAAAACCTCCGGGTTCTGACTTCTAATGAGTTCGTATCCTGACTTCACAGTGTACTTCCCAGATTTTGAATGGTTCCAAGCATAGCCATCTGGCTTAACGTCCCGGCTAGGCCGGATCCCCATAATAAGTGGGATATCGTCGGGGTAGAAGAGCTCACGAAGAGCTTGTTCATTCCACTCTTTTGTATCAAGCCTGATCAAAGTATAGACGCGGAGTGACGGGTCTCTAAAGGTCGTATTATCTCGTCCTCTCGGTGGTCTGGCTTGGGTATCTGGGACCCACGGCTCCCATAAGACTCTCGTATTGTACCCCGAGCCAATAGTCTTCCGCAGCCCCTGTCTGAGTGTCTGCCGTGCGGCCGTGATACTACGCCACCTAAAGGAAGGGGATTAGACATCTCAATCATCTAAAGGGTCCGATCGTCTGTAGTATATCCCACGTAACACACGGGCTAGTAGGGAATTGGATCAGCCTCCATAGTTGTTTCGCGAGTAACGCAAGGTTTTGATCTCTGAGGTCTCTGAAGCCCAAACCTCCTATTTCTTGGGGAATACATATTTTATCCCATGCAATCCAATGGAGACCCTTAGAATCTTGTTTGGAGCTCCACCAGAAGTTAGAGATGGTGCTCTTCAATTTATTTGTCGTATCCTTGGGAAGAAGATAGCATGACATCGTATAAGTTGGTACTGCTCGTGCCACTGATTTAATTTGAACCTCTTTTCCCTCTTTAGAGAGGAGTTTCTAATTCTAATTATAACCCGGCCATTAAGGCGATCTCTAACAAATGCAAAGATCCTCTTCTTTAGTCCACAAATCTGCTCAGGAAGACCCAAGTACATGCCCATTCCACCTTCATTTGTGATTTCGATAGTTCTTCTAATATCTCGACGGATATTCAAGTCTACTTTATCTTCAAAGAAAATTGAGGATTTCAAGTCATTTAGTCTCTTTCTTGATGCTTCCCCATAAGTCTTGATAATTTTTACTATCTCTGCACATTGCAGGACTTCAGCTTTGCAGAAGAAAAGACTGTCGTCCGCAAAAAGGAGATGAGACACAGTGAGACTAGCCCAAGCGATCCTTAGGCCTGTGATACGTTTTTCCGCTTCCGCTCTATTTAGGAGGGAGATAAGAGCCTCCGTACAAAGGATAAACAAGAATGGTGATAGGGGGTCTCTTTGTCTAAGTCTCCGTGAGGGTCGAATTCTCCCTTTCGATTCTCCATTTATAAGGATTAAGGTTATAGTTTGACTATGGTTTAGGGTATAGAGTTTAAAAGGTCATATTTAAGATTTTAAGTTAATTAAAGTTTGAAAATAGTAGATTTGAGAATAAATTCTATTTATAAGTTTTGAATGTTAGATATATTATAGTATTTAGAGTTTTAGTTATTAGATTTATAGTTTAAGGTTTTATATATATAGTTTATTTAATTTAGGATATGAATATTGTGGTATTGGATTTGAAAATAATAGTTTTTTGTATATATAACTAATGATTTGTGTTTTCATTTTATAGTTTATGCTTAAGAGTTTAATATTTAGAGTTTGGCGTTTTAGGGTATATTTAGGGTTTAGGGTTTGAATAGCCACGGATAAAATTGTGGCTATTTCGCAATTCGTAGCTATATTCTCTAAAGATAGCCACGAAAATGTTTGTGGCTAAACTCTTCCACGAATAATATCGTAGCAGTTCGTGGCTAAACTCTTCCACGATAATTTTGTGGCTATTCATGGCTAAATTAGCCACAAATCGCTACGATTTCAGATCGTGGCTATATAGCCTTGAAGATATTCGTGCCTAGTCGTGACTATGCTCTTCCACGACTAGTTCGTGGCTATTCCTGGCTATTTGTCCACTGTTAGCCACGAGTGTCTTTTCGTGGCTGAAAAAATAGCTACGACCAATCCGTAGCTTGGTCGTGGCTATTTCCAGTTTTTTTTGTAGTGAATTATATAATTAATAATAAATACTGATTTTTATTTTATAAAAAATTATTTATGAAATGTCAATGTATAATTAATTAGAAATATATATAAGAAACATATACCTGTGTTTTTATAGCGTGGGTTAAAATCTAATTTATAAATTAATTTATCAAATTTTTACGCTCTCTTTTTGAAATAGAAAATTTGAGATTATAGTTTATGATCTCTATAGTCTAAAACAATTTGAATAATGTTTTTTTTTTTTTTTTTTTTTTTTTTTTGAATAATGTTTTGTAGTCATCTTATCATATGATATGATGTAAACTAAGTTTTTTTTGATAAGATGATAATTACGTATTTGCATTTACTAGTACGACAGTTATGCTGTGTACTGAAAACTTTAAACAAATGTCGAAGAAATAGAATTGCATCTGATAAAAAGGTTGGTTAGTTTCTTGGATCTTTTAAAAAGTAGAGTAATCCAACCTAAAATCCACTTTCGTTAAAGATTTGTTTTTTGATTTTTTTTTTTTGATAATCCAGGGAGGATTCCAGACCGTGGTCCAGACTAAGCTTCACCTGGAAGGGTTTTCTCTGGGCCTTAGGCCCAGTGCCCGCATTATGAGCAGATGAGGCATTTTTGTTTCCGCCTGAAGTCGAACCCGGGTGGTGTTTGCCACCTCAAACCCTTCTACCACTTGGACTACCTCAACCGCTCAAGATCCAAGTGCTAGACGGGTTATTATGGGAATGACTTGCCTCTAAAACAAATCTTTGTGACCACTTGTCTCATATTATCTCTCTGGTATCACTCAAACCTACTGATAAATTTATGGTCGATCTAAAAGATATTGATTTGGCATGTCGAAGATAGAGTGTTTATAGAGACAATATGTAATTCTGAAAAATACATGGTATTCTTGTGACTACGTTAAATTAACAAAACATTAAACGGGTAAAACAAATGATAAACGTAACAAAACAATGATGAATGATCAAATTTTAGTAACTTTTAAAATATATATTTAGTGACAGAACTTTTTGTATCCACTATACCTAATGAAATACACCATACACCAAAGAAATACACCAAAATACATACTTAAGGACATGTAGTTAAGAACGTTACCTGATATATTTGTTTTCTATCAGCCGCAACCATTTGTTGTAGTAGTGTGACACTGTCACCTACCATTCAAACTCAAAATTATAGTAAAAGCCTCATCGAGATTAGTTAGGAAATAGAACTAAAATACAAACTTGCATACACATTATTACACGCACGAGGACAGATTTGTTTAGGTAAAAAACGGGGTTATATATATAAACGGTTTGTTTGATCTGTGAAATTAATTCCACTTGTATCATCTTTAATTTATAGCTAGAGGACATGACTCAAGTAACTAAACGAATACAGTAATGCCACTTGGTTAAGATCACTGAAATGCCCCTGTCAGGGAAGTCATATTACCTGTCTCCGTTGGATTCTCCCACTGCTTACGGGTCCCAACCAACGCCTTTGTCTTATTGCGAACCAAACCATTGCTTATTATTAAAATCTAAAATAAATTTACTATTTTCCTTTCTCCCCTACAAATTTCTATTATTTTTTCCTGAATCTCACCCAGTTTTGGTTTATCAATTTTTATATACATTCTGATTGGTAATTTTCAACTGTAGTGGTTAGAACTATAACGCTTTAGTTCTAAAACTATATTAAAAATAATTATTCTCAATTTTTTTGCTATCACTTTTAATAATAACTTTGACTAACAATTTTTATTTACAATTTTGCATTATTTAACCGTTTATCACTTCCGCTAACAACTAATATAATAATTTCGCTTTTGTTCACCAATCGGATCCATATATCGTTATAACAATAAGTTAATCTTTTTTTTTGTGAAAAAACCACTTAACTTATGAAGATTATCAAACATTCATTAAAAATGATATTTTATTATTTTAAACACTATTTAAATGAGTAGATCTTTGTAATGTAGCTCCAACATATTCGGGTTCACCGTTTCTAATGTGGTGGGTAATTAAACAATAACATTCGTCCCTGTACAGCTACAAAAAGAAGAAGAAAAAAACACAAACGACAACCGTGATAGAGCAATAACCATTTGAGATTAATATATATATATATATATATATATATATATTAATTTAAAGCAATGTAACATATAGTGGATCGACTTAGAGGGTCAATCGTACCTCTTTTCTCTTTCCTTTTTTTTTTCTTTTTAGGATCCAATTTTTTTTTCTTTCGGTTCGCCTTTCTTCTCCAGCTCCGCCGTGAGTGAGAGAGGGCTAAAGCTTCTTTTTTTGCCTTACACTTTATCCGTGACATGCGAAGTCTTGGCTCAGGTTCTGTGGCGGGTCGGTTAGCTTGGCGGTGGCGCAACGGTTTTCGTGAGGTCGCCGGTGGTCGCTCTGAGCAGATCCGGATCTTAGGGGACGAGACCCGGTGATGCTTCCTACTGAGTGGTCGTCGGTGGTCGCAAGTTTTCCCTCCAACAATTTCGATCCGGGTTCTGTGGAGAGGTCCGGGGGTTTGCGAGCAGTGGGGAAGCGTCGCGGAAGGTGGTCGATGGTTGCATGAACCGGCGGCAGCTCAAGTAAGCCCGGAGGGCGGCGTGAAAGAGCTTAAGCCGGCGGCCTAGTGGCGACGGGTCTTTGGCCCGGATCGGCAACCTCGTTCGATGGAAGGGCGTTTCTCGGCGGTTTAAGAGCCTGTAGTCCGGCATAGTACCTTAAAAGCTGTTTCTCAGTTAGGGTCTTCGGTGGTGTCTTCCGTGGCGGTTGTCCGGCTACCGTTTTCATTGGCGGCGATCTTCCTGATCGCGGAGGTGGCGGTAGTGAGTTCGCCAAGGTTGGCGGCGACTGCTTTCGTCGATTAGGGTTTCAGTTGTTATGGACCGGGTTTGTTTTGGAGGAATTTTGGGCTTTGTTTTTCGTTTGTTAGACCCATTTAGGACAATTGGGCATCTTTATTATTATTATTTTTTTCAGTTTCTGTGTAAAAAAAAAAAATATTATTATTAATATATGAAAACCCTTTGTGAATAATATTGTTTTGTATTTAGCTAACATGTTTCTGATCATATATACTAGTATATCTTTAAAATAATAGTTAAATGTAAGAAAATGATGATTGGTGTTTCTCTTAACTAGAATTTAGGCTGAGGTGCATATATTTACATGTCATATATATTTATTTATTTATTAATTTATTTAGGATTCCATCCTAGTATATATATATATCATTTTATTATTAACAATAATAATTTAACTTATAAACTCAAAAAATTCCCAGGTAACCAAAGCTTCAAATTTTGGAAAAGAAGAATCGGCTTTATACATGAGTTTTTTTATCGACGATACGATATTATTTATAAAAACCCATTGGCCCATATTACAGTTCAGATGGAGAAGTACACATGATGAAAAATGAAATGGAAAAATGGGCCTAATTGGCCAAACCAATCGACTCGAAAGGTCCAGGTACATCTCACGTGGAGGATGACTCACGGACACGCGTCATCTCCAAAAGACCTCTTCCATGCACACCAACGTCGGAGACAGTCGCCAGCCACCGCCGCCGCTAGTGGATAACCCTGCATATCCTCATATTTGTACTGTCGATTGATATGCGTGAGTTTTAATCCCCAGAACTATATTGCAAGTGCACATACGTGACTGTAGTATATAGGGATCGAATCCACATAGACTCAAGAATCTTACGATAGATTATAGAGGGTCGAATTAAGCTAAGCATAGTAGAGTATAAAGCAGTAAATAAACAGGAAATTAAATCAAACGGTTTGTAATCAATCAAGCGAAGCGTCAAGTTAAGGGAGTTATCAGGAAATCAGAAATATAGGGTTACCAATCAATCAAGATCAAATTAAGACCTCACTCCTGATATGCATAAAAATTTCCTTTTACACCACTTCATTTGCAAGTATACAACCTAGTCCTTGTAGTTTTGAGGTGTCAATCCAAACTTGGATAAATTAAACACACTAAGAATGCAAGTGTTTCCTTAATATAAGTGCAACCAAATTAGTTTGAGGGTTTTGTTGCTAATAACTAACAATGAAACCAAATTCCAAACATGATTAAACAATGATGTAAACAATAGTGAGCTTAAAATAGAACAAGAACAGAGCATAAACAGAGCAATAAGAAGTTTGAAGACAATTGATTAAAAACCAAGTTCCTTGGGTTGAGTTTTCGGTTTGGGTGATCAATTATTAGTTCAGAAATATTTAGCAAACATGGGATGATTTCTTAGGCTAAGAACAATAATTCAAGTTACTCCACTCTCATGATAATAACCCTATATCGATCAAGCATTAACATCAACTCTCATTGGCAATTTCAAGATAGACATGCTTTGAGAACAAGTTCTTATTACCACTAAACACCTTAAACATCAATTCTCATTGGTTAAGTATGTAAAGCACTTGATTAAAGATTCAAACATTAACTATACTTCTCAGTACTAGCAGCATTCAAGTTCAAAAATTTGATTAGCTACTTCAATCCTAGCATTAAGAACTTCTAACAAGTAAGAGATCAATATTCCCAAGTTCTAAACAATCTAAACCATTCCTAGATCATCCTCACCTTTACTCAAACCCAGAAACTTATAGAGAAACTACTCACAAGCCATGGCAACAATAAAGCAAGACATGATTTAGATGAACAAAAATGAAAGAAGTAAGAAGAACTCAAATAAGAACTCAAGAACAAGATTCAAACTGCATAAAAGATCTTAATAAAACTCAAATGTTTGAAGTAGATGTTTACAAGAGGTGATATGGCTCTTCTAACACATCAAGAGCCTTTAATAGAAGATAAAAGAGTGTAATGGTCGACAACACTCATGTGGAGGGGCTACAAGCCGAAAGCAAAAAGAAAAAGAGCATGTGAGAAAAAGTAGGTCTCACAGCGGCCTGGGGACCTCGCTGTGGCACCCGCTGTAGAATTTCATGTTCCGCAAATATCCCACAGCGGCCTGGGGACCTCGCTGTGGCACCCCGCTGTAGGATTTCAAATCCCACAGCGACCTGGGGACCTCGCTGTGGCACCTCGCTGTGAGTTTCATATCCCATAGTGGCCTGGGGACCTCGCTGTGAGTTCCTGTCACGACCCTTAGCTGTTTTTCCACCTTGTTTGAGTGTTATTTTGGTCCCTACTACCTCCATTATCATTTGGGTCCTTGATTATGTCTTCCACCACCTACAAAAAGAGAAACAAAGCAAATGCAAACCTAATGATGCCTAAATACACTATCCTAAAGCTAAAACATACTAAAAATTATGATCAAATGCATTTAAAAACACAGCACATCAACTCCCATTGCCCACAAGCATTCATTCTTATCCAAAACAAAAATGAATGATTTTTGTTTACTGATTTGTCTTCCACAAAAACCAAGCTGGTGGAGAAATGGCCTGATCCCATTGGACCAGAACCCTGTGATATGCTCAGAGTTTAATTCTCTGAGTTAACACTGCAAGTGCACAGGACAATTGTAGTATCTAGGGGTCGAACACAGAGACTCAAGAAATCTTACGATAGACTATAGAATTTCAAGTTAAGCTAGGCGATGCAAATTAGAAATAATAAGAACTAAACAGAAAGTAAATCAATAGCAAGATCGGTTTTGTTTATTAAGAACTAAAAGCGCTAAGTCCAGGGAGTTCTCAGGAAATCAAGACAAGCAGATCAATTATCAGTCAGGATCAAACTAAGTTCGGTTCTAGAACTCAAACACAAAATTAGAATTAACCAACTTTCGTTGCGAGAATTCTCTAAGTCTAATTAGCAGAAACCCAAATTTCTTTCTAATTCCTAACAAATTAAACTAGCCTTAACTGCAGGTTCGATTTGTTCACAATTCAATTAAACCAAATTTCTTTGCAGATAATTAAATTGCTCAACCTAAATAGATCATATTCTAAATCAAACTTTCTTGTCAATTTATAAACCTAAAGTCTAGATTCTAAGTGATCAGATTAGAAACTAGTGATAAGCACAATTCAGGTTGAAGAACTAATCAAGTTGTGAATCCTTAACTGATGAATTAATCTAGCAAGTCATGAAATCCCTAATGAGAATCCCTAAACCTAACTATGAATCTACTCAGACATGATCAATGAAACATAAATCAATGAATAAATAGATTGCATAAAAGTAAAGAGTAGAGAAACAAAGATGTTCGAAATCTTCTCCAAAAGCAGTACAAAAACGATCAGCCTCAAGCTCTCTCTCTCTCAATAGCTAATAGTATGAAAGCGTAATCTACACCAAAAACCTAATTATAAAGTCCTAATCACGTCTTGGGCTCTTTTCGTAAATACTGGAACTTCTGGGAAAAACTGCAAATCTCCAAAGTCTTCATTAATGTGCTGACGCGGGTCTGCAACGATCGATGCCAAGGGTGAAACGATCGTTGCAAAGGTCGATCAGACTTGGTGAAATTAGCTCTCACGGCTTTAGCTCCCAATCTTGCCCAAAATACTCCAATATCTCCAATAATCCTCCAAACGTGAATGTACCTAATAAACACCTGTAATGACTCGAAAGACACTACAAAAGACTCTAAAACATACTTATATCATGGCTTAAAACAGGTAAAAACCATGATATATCAACTCCCCCACACTTAGCCTTTGCTTGCCCTCAAGCAAAACAGAAAATCAAAATGTGGTGAAGAAGTTTGAAAACTTCAGAAACTCATCTCATCTTAGAAGTGCCACACTCAGATTCCCCTTAGTAAACCACATGAAAAAATGCACCTGCAAACATCAAGACCAACATATACTTCCTTCACACTTAGCAACTGTCCTGAGTAAACCCCACAATCAATCCAAAGCATTCAAATTCACCCTACTGACTTCTATAAGCTATTAAGTGCGCTCTCACCCAAGGAGTATCGATCAAAGGGCACATGGACTCTTACTCTATTAGCTCTTGACCACCATACTATGTTTTTCTGGTTCCTTTCTTCTCTTTTCCCTTCCTTAGCAACTGATTTTTCCCCACTGGGTATCATTTTTTTTTTTATCAGTGCTCTTCCTGCATTGGGGTGTACTTTGGACACATTCCATGGATGCACAAGAGGTAATAGGGGTCTCTACCACTCCCGCGACCACTTCAGAGCTACTAGCTCATCCTCAGTTTATCTCTTTTTTTTTTTTACTTTAAGGAAGGGGAGAAGGGAACCATACTTGGACATGTTTACAAGCTGTGTCAGAACTAATAGAGGAATCTGACTCAAAGTATACCAAGCCCTTAGGTGAGAAAAATAAGTCAAAATTAGGGGTGAAGTCAGTAAAGCATCCTCTGAATACCTGAAGTAATATGGGTGTCCTCAGTAGGCTGATCTGCATTGGGTTTTCTAATAGTCGCAGATTGATCTGCAAGCTCATCCCAATGGTTACTTAAGTTCCTGCGAGTGTGGTGATCTCCTCAAAAATTCATTGTTTCCTACTCAAACTGTTTTGACTCGATAAAACAGACACAAAAGACTCAACCGACTCTAAGAAAAGAAAAAGAATATGTCAGTACCACATCCCCCACACTTGAAACACACTGTCCCCAGTAGTATCAAGCTCAGGATTGGCAAAAAGGAAAAATGTGATGGGATGTGTTAGGTTCTGTCGATTTTTAATTGTCTCGCACTTGCATCGATCTTTGATCAGGACTGCGATGATCGTTGCAAGGCGATTCGCGATTTGATTCGATCGTCACTCAGGGCTGTGACGATCACTGCAATGCGTTAGTCATTAGGAGACGATCGACACACATGATCGTGTCGATCGTTGCACTGCGATTCCGTCGGGTCAGTTAGCAGTCAGCTGTTAGTTCGTGAGAAAAAATCTCAAAAATCAAACCTGAAAGGTGTAAACATCACAAACAAGCAAAATCAAAGCAACAAATGGTCCTAGATCAAGGACATCATCCCAAAACATAGTACCAACAATACTCAAAAGAAAAATAAAAAGAAATGTGGAAAAGTGCAGAACCGAAAGTCATGGAAAACAACAGCTCATAACTCTCATCACTCAGACTCATCGTCAATCCCAGCATATGGATCAGAACTACTGCTCGAAACAACAGGAGTAGGAGAGCGTTGGCGACGTCTAAGAACAGGCTGATGGACTCGTGGCTGACTCCTACAAGTTCATCCACGCATCCAATCCCACATCCTCTGTAACCGGCTATCTACATGCTCACGCCAGTCACCCTCAGACATCTCGCGGACGCTCATCAATGGAGCAGGATAAGGACCAAGATCAGCAGCATTAGCAGGAACAGAAGAGGAGGAAGCTCGCGAAGAAGGCTCACCGAGAGGATGGGCCATCGTAAGTACTCTACACTGATCGTTCCTAGGAGGCTCAAAGCTCAAGGAATCCAATGTATCGATCCTAGTAAGATTGGCAGCTGGAAGCTCCACACCGCGCTTTTGCAAGCGTGTGTCATAGTAAACCCATAGACGGTCCTCCTTCATCCAAGTGGCACTCTTCAGGTGACTCAAATCCATGTACATCTCTCTAGTGTCACGCACTCTACCCTCCAAAGGGATCCTGCAATGTCGAAAGATCGGAGTAAGCAAGCTCCCTACAGTCTCTACATGCGCCCCATCAAAAGCCTTCTTCTTCAATGAGCACAAGTGGTGAGAAAACACAGCTCCCAAGTTCAGCTCTGGCGCAGGATCTCTCAAATCAGTACCAACAAACAGCTTCCTCAATCCAATGTAAAGTACCTCCAGCTCATTCTTCCTCATCTTGTTTGCTTCGGCCTTGCATAGCAGTGTGCAGCCCAGGATGCGTATCACATACCTCAAAACCGGATGCCTAACAGCAATCTGCTTCGAAGTCCTCGAGTCGTATGGCCCATTACCAAAATGATCCCAAAAATACTGAGCGCTCGGTACATCCCACTCAAGAGTGATGGAGCATCATGTAGGCGCTACACTGAATCCATATATATGATAGATATCTAGAAATGGAATCTGATACCTGGCTCCCAAACACATGAAGGTAAAAGTACCCTCTGAAGCTCTCTTGCGAATCGGATCGGGATAGTAGACTCTGCAAGTAGCCAACAACTGTCTCACCAGATCTGGATTTAGCTCGTAGTACTGCATCAGCATCGTCCCTAACCCAATATCCTTAACCAATGTGTGTACTTGCTTATCAATTCCCATGATCCCGCAGGTCCGATAGTCAACAAATTTGGTGGGATCAATATCCATACCCAACCAAACATTGTAGAGAAACGTGTCGTAGTCATCCCAATGCTCTGAGATCGGCCTATCAGTAAACTCTGCACGCTTAACCAAGTCCTTAGGTGCAATATCCCACTCTCTATCCATCGAAATCGGATAACTCTCTTCCTTAGGCCAAGGAAACTGTATGGCCTCACAGTCTCTCTGATACGGTTCAAGCAGTGGCGAAGCTCTCGTAAACCACTCATCTGGAGGAGGAGACTGATCTGCAGTAGTTGGAGTAGCTCTGCCGCGCTTACGAGGCTGTCCACAAGGAGGCATCTGCAATCAAAGACACAAGAGCAATCTTGTAATTAAGCCAAGGCTCTAAGATCAGCAAATGCAACCAAATCAATATCCAGCATCAACATGAGCAGTATAAGCAGCTAATTCACGTTTAATTTCTGTCAAATTCGCGCAAATCACAAGTCCCATCACAAAAAATCGAATTTTTCAGAAACTTGTAAAATTGAACATGAAAACTACTTAGGGACCTTCATTCCACTACTAGACAACCTAAATCAGTACCAAATTATCACGGAATCAAGAATCAGAAGCTAAAATTAGAACTTTTCTACCTTAGAGCCGAATCTGAAAATTTGAGTTTGAGAGAACATACCTTAGAATCGGCTCAAATTGATTACAAATATGGATAGAGGGTGAAAATCCGCCCAAGTTAGGCACTTGAATCGTTAAAAATGAGCAAGAATCAAGAGAGTTATGGGAGTGGCGATTTCTAGGGTTCGTCCGCGAGAGAAGCGAAATGAGGAAGAAGGAGGAATAAGAAAATTTAAAGCGTACTTACCTGCACGTGACTGCATCGATCGTCACAGGATGTGCAACGATCGTTGCATATCGTGATTGGTCAGGCTGAAATCGAACCAATCCGATCTCCGGTTTAAGCTCAAGTACCTTTTGATTTTAATTTTGATCAGGTGCGTCGATCGTTGCACAGGACCGCAATGATCGACACACTGCAACTTCATTCCCTCGTCAATTCTCCTTGCAACGATCGTTGCATAGAACCGCAACGATTGTCACAAAGAGATTCTTCCTTCGTTAGATATCCACCTGCATCGATCGTTGCACATGACCGCAACGATCGACGCAGTTACCAGACTTCGTATTCTGCAGACAAAAACACCAAAAACGAAAAACAAACGTAAAATCCTAACAAAAACACCAAAAATAGTATGTACAAACGAACCAGTGGGTTGCCTCCCACTCAGCGCTCCTTTAACGTCACTAGCTTGACGATTTTGCTGAATCAGGCAGAGGGTGCATCATCCAGAGGCAGAATCTGACCTCTTGGAATCTCGGCCTGGGCCCAATAATGCTTCACCCTCTGTCCATTTACAGTGAATTCCTTACCTTCCTGGCTGATTAGAACAACAACACCGTAGGGACGAACCTCCTTGATTGTAAAAGGACCAGACCACCTAGATCGCAGCTTACCTGGAAACAATTGCAAACGAGAGTTATACAAAAGTACCTGATCATTAGGCTCAAATTGTCTAGAGACAATCTTCTTGTCATGGTAAGCCTTAGTCCTCTCCTTGTACAACTTTGAGTTCTCATAAGCATGATGACTAATCTCATCCAACTCATTAAGATGCACCAATCTCCTCTCTGCAGCAGACTTAAGATCGAAATTCATCTGCTTCACAACCCATGCTGCCTTGTGCTGAAGCTCAACTAGAAGATGGCATGCCTTTCCATACATCAGATGAAATGGAGTAGTCCCAAGTGGCGTCTTGAACGCAGTCCTATAAGCCCATAATGCATCATCAAGCTTTGCAGACCAATCCTTCCTTGTCTTCCCAACTGTCTTCTTCAAGATCTCCTTGATCTGTCTGCTAGAGACCTTTACTTGCCCACTAGTCTGAGGATGATAAGGAGTAGCAACTCGACGATGAACTTCATGCTTCTGTAGCAGCTTCTCGAAGACCTTATTAATGAAATGAGATCCTCCATCACTGATCACAATCCGAGGTACTCCAAATCTAGGGAAAATGATGGTCTTAAAAAGCTTAATAACCACCGAAGAGTCATTGGTTGGACTAGCTATTGCTTCCACCCACTTAGACACATAGTCCACAACAACCAAGATGAACTTATTCCCATAGGATGAGGGAAAATGACCCATGAAATCAATTCCCCAGCAATCGAAAACCTCAAGGATGAAATTCTGAGGCATCTCATGCTTCTTACTGATTTTTCCTCTCCTCTGACATGCATCACACTGAGAGACAAAGGAATGGGCGTCTTTGAACATCGTAGGCCACCAGAAGCTTGCTTGCAGAACCTTAAACACAGTCTTAAAAGTAGCAAAGTGTCCAACATAATCTGATCCATGGCAGTGAAATAGAACATCTGAAACCTCTGATTCCGCAATGCATCTCCTGTAAAGTCCATCTAAACAGTGCTTATACAAATAATGTTCATCCCAATAGTATCGTCTGAGCTCTCGGAAGAACTTTTTCTTACCATACCCCTTCAGCTCATCTGGTTCAGTCTCTGCAGCTAGGTAATTAGCAATATCCGCAAACTAGGGCCGATTAGTCGTCGAAACAGCATGGACATCGAAGTTGTAGTGTCCAATTTGAACCTTTAAAGATTTTGGATTCGTAGGCGCAATGCAACGATCGCTGAACCGGTATGCATCGATCGTTGCTTGATATACCATGGATTTTAGGGATTTTAACCATGGTATATATCTTATTTATCGAGTCTATTATTATGTTTTAGAGTCTTTTCAGGTATTTATTAGGTACAAGCACATTTGGAGCATATTTGGTGATTATGGCACTTTCTGGAGCTTTTTGGAGTGTTTGGCCGAGAGATAGAGTTCTCTGTAGACATCGATCGACACACCTTTGGTGTCGATCGTTGCATATGCGAGATGGGCCAGACTCGGCGGTTTAATGAAGAATGCTGATATTGCAGAAAAGCCCAGATATTTACACAAAGCCCAAAACGTGTTTTAGACTATATATTAGGGTTTTTAGCCACTTGTTTAGGCTACGCTTTTCTTACGCTTTATTTTATTCAGAGAGAGTTTTAGGGGCTGATCCTGGTCTCGAGAGAGAGAGGATTTGAACCCCAGTTCTTTATTTGATTTTATATGATATTTGGTTTTCTATTCAAGATGTTTTCTGTTTCTATGAACATGTCTGAGTAGATTACCTGTTAAGTTTAGGGATTCTCACAAGGGATTTTATGGAATTATAGGTTAATCAATCTGTAGGGATTCATATCTGCTAGTTCTTTGTCTAGGATTGTTCTTAATGCTTGATCTGAATTAGCCACTTAGATTGTTGATGTTAGGTTGATTGATACAACGAGAGTTGGTTAATTAGCTAGAAAGAACCTAGATGAGCAATTGAAATTCGCAAAGAGATTTGGCTTAGTTTAATTGTGAACATATCGAACTTGAAATTAATGCTGGTTTAATCTGTTAGTAATTGCAAAGAGATTTGGATTACTGCACTTAGACTTAGAGAATTCTCGCAAAGAGATTTGGTTAATTCTATATCTGTGTTTGAGTTCTAGAACAGTTCTTAATTAGATCCCGATTGATTTATTAGTTTATGTTCCTGATTTCCTGAGAACTCCCTAGACTTAACGCTTCGCTTCCTTGCTCACAAACTCGCTCCTTATTTACTTTTCTGCCTCGCTTTAGTTTCTCATTACAATTTGCTTTCTCCTAGTTTAATCTTTTCTGTTCTAAATCTATCGTTGACCGGAGTCCCTGTGGATTCGATACCCTAAGTACTACAACTACATCATTGTGCACTTGCAGTTAGTATAGGATTAAAACTAGACCTATCAAGAGTCCCTATTAAAACTCTTAGAGTCCTCGATAGATTTGAACTTAGGGTTTAGACTAGGTTTTTCGTTTTTATTTTTTGCTACTAATTTTTTTTTCTTTTCTGTTCTTGCGTTTCAGGTACGCCTGTAATCGCACTGCATCGATCGACACGGTCATGTGTGTCGATCGTCACATCATCGCGTTTGCATCGAACGACGCTTCCACTGCATCGATCGACACATATCGTAAGAAAGATGTATGATTTCTTTAGTCCAGGGATTGATAATTCACAGATAGCTGGTTGAAGAGTAAAGTTGACTATCTGCATAGTCTTCTACTTGGAAAGTATGCGCAAGAAGATATCAACTGCGTTGGAGGGAATGAATCCTACAGTCAGGAATCTGCTTTTCAGGGACCTTTCCAGAAACAGGGTATTGCCTTCTCGAGGAACTATGGTGTTTCTTCTTACCAAGCACCGCCTGCACCTACACATAAGAGCAGATTGGAAATCATGATGGAGCAGTGTCTTGAGGGACAACAACAGATGGCTGTGTCCTTTAACTCAAGGATAGATGCATTGTATGAAGATCTGAATGGAAAGTTTGAATCTTTGAGCACACATGCAAATGAGCTAGATATCCAGATTCAACAGACATCTCAAGCAATGCAAAGGCAAAATGAAGCTAGAAGAGCTGAACAGTACAGATCCATCAAAGCTGTAACCATAAGAGATGAGATTGAGTTGCTAGGTGAAGAGGAGAGCATAATCTCGGATTTTCTGGATGAATATTGTCTGTCTGATACATGCATCGATCGACACCCCCTTAGTGTCGGTCGACACGCAGTTCTGACGGCAATTTCGAGTTCTTTCGACGAACATAATCGCCTTGTGTCGATCGACACACCAACTGCATCGATCGACACAGATCGCATATGAGACCAGAAGCCTGCAACAGTCCCAGAACGAGTCTACAAGACCATTGTGTCATATCCTAAGGTTCCTAAACCCTCTAAACAAGAGATAGAAGTGGCTAGTTGCATGAAAGTGATGGATAAGAAGATGAATGAAACTCTACCAGCTGAAGCTTCGCGAGTTCATGCAAAGAAGATGATCTCCACTGATGGTGATCTGAAAGAAGAAGCTCAGATTGGTAGAACTACAATATCTGATAGTGGAGAGAAGAAGATGGCTGTTCCTCTTGAACCTGCTCTAACATCTTCAATACCTGCAACTACTCATAAGCAGAAAGCTCCAGACATCAGATTTGCACCAAAGGTAAGGTATAAATCATCTAAGCTTAAACCTCCTGACCACATTGTTTGGAATGCAGGAAAATACAGTGTCCCACCCAAGCTTCACTCCCGCCCTGATGCTGTTTATTCATTCCTTGGGAGACCTCATGATCTGACAGCATACATACCACCCTGGATGAAGAGATATTCACAGAGACATTCAAAGTGTCTGTTGAAACCGCCATGAATATGATATCTTCCCATAGTCAAGCTGATGACTCAAAACAAGCGCTGAGTGGGAGGCAACCCACTGTTAGGTTCGTTTTAGTTTTCGTTTTTCAATTTGATTTGGTGTTTTTAATTTTTCTGTTTTTGTGTGTTCAAAGGCTTGAGAAACAGGCAAAATCGCATTGCATCGATCGACACACCTAGTGCATAGGTCGATGCAGTTGCGATTTACGGTTTACTGAATTAATTGCGGTTTAGACATCGGTTATTCACATAACCGCGAGCATATTCACCTTGCATCGATCGACACACATTGTGGCATCGATCGACACAGGGCGACGACAGGTAAGTGTTCTGCAACTTTTCGGATTGTTTCAATTTGATTTATTTTCTCGCCGACCCTAAGCTTGACACTACTGGGGACAGTGTGTTTTAAGTGTGGGGGGAGGAGCTACTGACGTACGCTTTTGTTTTCTTAAGAGTCAGTCCAATTTTCAAAATTTGTTTTATTGAGTCAAAATAGTTTAAGTAAGAAACGATGATTTTTTGAGAAGATTAACAGCACTTGCAGGAACTTAAGTGACCATTGGGATGAAGTTGCAGAACAATCTCTGACTATTAGAAAACCCAGACATGGATCAACCTACTGAGGACACCCACATCGCTTCAGGTATCAGAGGATCCTTTACTGACTTCACCTTAATACTGACTTAGATTTCTCACCTAATGGCTTGGTATACTTTGTGTCGGATTCCCTTGTTAGTTCTGACACAGCCTGTAAACCTGTCCTATTTAGTTCCCTTCTCCCCTTCCATAAAAAAAAAGATAATAAACTGAGGATGAGTTAGTAACTCCGAAGTGGTCATGAGAATGGTAGCTACAACTTTCATATCCTGTGCATCCATGGAATGTGTCCAAAGTACACCCCTTAACGGGAAGAGCACTGATAAAAAAAATAAAATGATACCCAATGGAGAAAAATCAGAATGCTAAGGAAGGGAAAAGAGAAGAAAGGGACTAGAGAAAGATAGTATGGTGGTCTAGAGCTGATAAGGTAAGAGTCCATGTGCCCTTTGATCGATACTCCTTAGGTGAGACCGCACTTAAATACTTGCAGAAGTCAGTAGGGTGAATTTGAATGCGTGAATGTGATTGTGGAGTTTACTTAGGACAATTGCTAAGTGTGGGGGAAGTATATGTTGGTCTTGATGTCTGCAGGTGAAATCTTTCATATGGATTACTAAGGGGAATCTGAGTGTTGTTGCTTCTAGGATGAAAAGAGTTTCTGAAGAGTTTCCAAACCTCTTCACCATTCTAGTTCTTTGTTTTGCTTGAGGACAAGCAAAGGCTAAGTGTGGGGGAGTTGATATACCATGGATTTTAGGGATTTTAACCATGGTATATATCTTATTTATCGAGTCTATTATTATGTTTTAGAGTCTTTTCAGGTATTTATTAGGTACAAGCACATTTGGAGCATATTTGGTGATTATGGCACTTTCTGAAGCTTTTTGGAGTGTTTGGCCGAGAGATAGAGTTCTCTGTCGACATTTGAGGAATGCATCGATCGACACACCTTTGGTGTCGATCGTTGCATATGCGAGATGGGCCAGACTCGGCGGTTTAATGAAGAATGCTGATATTGCAGAAAAGCCCAGATATTTACACAAAGCCCAAAACGTGTTTTAGACTATATATTAGGGGTTTTAGCCACTTGTTTAGGCTACGCTTTTCTTACGCTTTATTTTATTCAGAGAGAGTTTTAGGGGCTGATCCTGGTCTCGAGAGAGAGAGGATTTGAACCCCAGTTCTTTATTTGATTTTATATGATATTTGGTTTTCTATTCAAGATGTTTTCTGTTTCTATGAACATGTCTGAGTAGATTACCTGTTAAGTTTAGGGATTCTCACAAGGGATTTTATGGAATTATAGGTTAATCAATCTGTAGGGATTCATATCTGCTAGTTCTTTGTCTAGGATTGTTCTTAATGCTTGATCTGAATTAGCCACTTAGATTGTTGATGTTAGGTTGATTGATACAATGAGAGTTGGTTAATTAGCTAGAAAGAACCTAGATGAGCAATTGAAATTCGCAAAGAGATTTGGCTTAGTTTAATTGTGAACATATCGAACTTGAAATTAATGCTGGTTTAATCTGTTAGTAATTGCAAAGAGATTTGGATTACTGCACTTAGACTTAGAGAATTCTCGCAAAGAGATTTGGTTAATTCTATATCTGTGTTTGAGTTCTAGAACAGTTCTTAATTAGATCCCGATTGATTTATTAGTTTATGTTCCTGATTTCCTGAGAACTCCCTAGACTTAACGCTTCGCTTCCTTGCTCACAAACTCGCTCCTTATTTACTTTTCTGCCTCGCTTTAGTTTCTCATTACAATTTTCTTTCTCCTAGTTTAATCTTTTCTGTTCTAAATCTATCGTTGACCGGAGTCCCTGTGGATTCGATACCCTAAGTACTACAACTACATCACTGTGCACTTGCAGTTAGCATAGGGATTAAAACTAGACCTATCATTGCTCTCTTGATACTTGCATCGATCATTGCCGAGGTGGCATCGATCGACGCAGTGCGCTGAATTCGACAGTTCTGCATCTTCCTGTCTTAATCCGTCCGAAATAGTGTCTCAATCAAACCGACGTTCTCCTCAGGAAAGAATTCATCAATGGGGACGTCTTCTTCAAACATAATCCCTGACAGATGGTCAGCAACTCCGTTTTAAACTCCCTTCTTGTCCTTCACCTCAATATCAAACTCTTGAAGCAACAAAATCCATCTCAACAATCTCGGTTTAGCATCCTTCTTCTGCATCAGATACTTCAGAGCTGAATGATCAGTGTGTACAATCACTTTAGAACGAACAAGATAGGGCCGAAACTTCTCAGAGGCAAAGACAACTGCCAATAACTCCTTCTCCATAGTGGGATAGTTCCTATGCGCATCGTCTAGTATTCTGCTGGCATAGTAAATAGCATGAAGCTTCTTGTCTTTCTTCTGCCCCAGAACAGCTCCTACAACATAATTGCTCGCATCGCACATTACCTCAAAAGGTAAATCCAAATCTGGTGGCTGCACTATAGGAGCACTCACTAACGCTTGCTTGATATGATCAAATGCAGTCTGACAATCTGCATTGAACTCAAACTTGGCATCCTTACATAGCAAAGCAGTTAGTGGTCTAGCAATCTTACTGAAATCCTTGATGAACCTCCTATAGAACCCAGCATGTCCAAGAAAGCTTCTCACAGACTTCACAGAATCAGGCGCCTGAAGGCTGGTCATAACCTCAATCTTAGCGCGGTCTACTTCAATCCCTGCTCCAGACACTATATGTCCAAGAACAATGCCATCTCTGACCATGAAATGACACTTCTTCCAATTAAGAACCAAGTGCTTCTCCTCACATCTAGCTAGCACTTTGCACAGATTGTCCAAGCACTCATGATAAGATGACCCGTAGACGGAAAAGTCATCCATAAACACTTCCATAAAGTCTCAATCATATCAGTAAAGATGGACATCATGCATCTCTGGAAAGTGGCTGGTGCGTTACAAAGTACAAAAGGCATCTTGCGGTATGCAAAAGTGCCATAGGGACAAGTAAAAGTGGTCTTTCCCTGATCCTCTGGATGGATGGGAATCTGAAAGAAGCCTGAATACCCATCGAGGAAGCAATAATAAGGGTGATTAGCTAACCTCTCCAGCATCTGATCGATAAAAGGCAAAGGGAAATGATCCTTCCTAGTCGCAGCATTTAGCTTCCTATAGTCTATGCATATACGATGTCCAGTCACAGTTCTCGTAGGAATCAGCTCGTTCTTCTCATGCTTTACTACTGTAACACCGCCTTTACTACATGAATTGGACTAACCCAATCGCTGTCGGAATCGGATAGTAATCCCATGATCTAGTAGCTTCATGATCTCCTTATTTACCACTTCCTTAAGATTAGGATTCAACCTCATCCGATGCTCAACAAATGTCTTGGACTCGTCCTCAAGATGTATCCTATGCATGCATAGCTTCAGAGAGATACCTGAAATGTCATCAAGAGAATAGCCAAGAGCTTTGCGATACTTGCGCAGCTTGCTTAGCAGTAAAATGAGCTCTGCGTTGTTCAAATTAGCATTAACAATCACTGGATATGTCGAATTAGGTCCAAGAAATGCGTACCTTAGTCCGGATGGAAGTTGTTTCAGCTTAATTTTCGAAGCCTTTTCTTCTGCCCAGTCGCTCACGATTTGCATCGATCGATTCACAGGTTGTGTCGATCGATACAGAGGCTCGGAAGACACATCCAATTGCATCACTTGCTCAGTAGAATCCATTAGCCTCGCATAGCAAATTGCAGGCTCGTCTTGCAGATGTTCCAGCTCCATTATAGAGCTAAGTAAAGCTCTCTCCAGTGGATCCTCAGCATGTGTGTGATGAAAGAAATCCGCAGCCAAATCAGTGAGAGTATCAACATAAAAGGTCTGTCCGTCGATGGTTGGTCTCTTTACCAGCTTGTCCATATCAAAACTCACCTTCAGATCACCCACATTCAGAATTATCGTTCCTCTCTTGCAGTCAATCATAGCACCCGCAGTAGCTAAGAATGGTCTACCCAAAATCAGTAGATCCCTTGGTTCTTCTTCATACTGCAGAACCACAAGGTCAGTAGGAATCACACATTTACCAATTCTGATTGGCACATCTTACAGCACTCCTTCGGGAAACCTGACTGTTCTGTCAGCTAGAACTAATGAGATCCTAGTAGGCATAAAGTCAGTCATCCCAAGCCTCTCAGCAACAGAATAAGGCATAAGGTTCACACTAGAACCAAGATCACACAGAGATCTCTCAAATCTGTCCTTGTAGATACCACAATCCAACACAAAGCTCCCTGGATCTTTCAACTTCTCTGGAATTCTGCCTTGAATCACTGCACTACATACTTCTGTGATCATCATTACACTCTCTTCATCAGTCAAGTTGCCAGCAAGTAAGTCCTTAAGACACCTTCTCATCACAAGAGTGGTCTGTAGAGAATCAATCAAAGGCACTTCAATCAACACCTTTTTCATGATCTCCTTGCATTTAGCTACATGTCTCTCAAACTTAGACTTCCTGGGGTTCTTAAGAAAGGGAACCTTAGGCTTATAGATCCTTTCGTCAGCCTTTTTTAGTGTTTCTGCGTTTGAACTCTCGGGGATCGCTTTGCGTCGATCGTCACCATAGTTGCAACGATCGATGCTAGGCGATTTTATCACGACCTCAGCGTCGAGCTTGGGCTCATTATCCTCGTTCACGATCTGTGTCGATCGATGCATGGGTGTAACGGTCGACGCAGTGAGAAACTCACGGATCTCATCTTCCATCTCCTTAATCTCAACGATTTCCTCCAAACTCAAAGGCTTTTTCTGACCAGAATCAAGATCCCTACCACTTCTAAACGTCACTGCATTGCACTGGTACTTATGATTAGCATCAGTTCGTCCCGGAAGAGATCCATCTGGCCTTTTAGCAGACCCAACAGTCTGCGCAACCTGAACTTCCAATTTCTTCACATGAGAGCTTATGGCATCTATCTTCCCATTAAGATCCAAGTACAGAGAATATATTTTGCCATTAAAATCTACTGTACTCTTCTGCTGTCCTTCCAGAAGCTGCTCCAACAGTCCCATCATCTTATCATTCTGCTCATTTTGAGGAGGAACAAGCTGATAGGATGAAGATCCATAGTTCCTTGTGAAACTGTTAGTGTTGTTTCCAAAGCTGCTAGTACTCTGATAAGGCTTCTGAAACTGAGGCTAAGGAGTGAAATTAGAGAAATTTTGATTATCTGTGAAGGTACTTCTCTGTCCCATTCCATTGTAGCCACCTCTACCTTGCTGATTTCCAAATTTGTTTCCCTGAAAACCAGTCCCACCAACATAATTCACATCCTCTTCTTCGCAGCCAGGTTCAGGCTCAAATTCTTCAACATCTTGAGCAAAGTGAACACACTTCTTCAGAAGAGTATGAACTTAATCAATCTTCTTGTTCATCTCAGCTATCTGGGAATTGTCAGCTCTACCACCAGACTTCATCCTCTCCATATCATCATTCTTGACACTATTACTAGTCACCAAGTTCTCAATAAGCTCATGAGCTTCTTCTGGAGATTTAGTGTAGAAGTTTCCAGTACTTGCAGCATCTAAGGCCATCTGATACCACAAATCAACTCCTCTGAAGAAGATACAAGATAGCTGCACCTCAGAGAAACCATGATGAGGGCAATCTCTCTGGTATCTCTTGAATCTCACCCAGGCTGCCTTAAAAGGCTCTGTAGATCCTTGCTTGAATGTCAAGAGATCCTGTCTAAGCTGATAGGACCGAGCATCTGTTGATTTCCCTAGGATCCTTGGTCTAGGTGATTGAATCTAAGAACTGACCTCGTGATTACCTGGAGATTGGCAGCGGAAATTGGAGCAGGTAAACGAGATCTAGAGCGCCTCTATCGCTGCGCCTCTAACGTAGTCCACACGCACACAAGCTGGAATCCGCCAGGATGCTAGTACCGGTGATCGGATCTCCTGGGATTCTCTGCGTGTTTCTAGAGGAAGAGGGTCCGTTTTTCTGTCAAGAAAAACTGTCTGCGACGGCTCTCTCTTTAGGTCGTGTAACCTGGCCCCTATAAATAGGTCCACGGTCTTTAAACCGTAACATCAGTTACGGTATCGACCTTGTGTCGATCGTTGCAGCAATGGCATCGATCGACACCCCTCTTAACACACGAATTCAATGTGTATCCAATACACATTGATTGGACCATATGCCAATGATCAATTCCCTACAGAAGCGTATCCAACTTGCTTAGGTGTGTGACCCTTTAGGTTCACACGATACTAGAAATGAGTTACAACTCATTTGTCATAAGCGGTTTCTAGCAAAACATTATGACTACCCAGTATCACATGAATTGTCCGATCTCGACAATACAACTATCTTTAGAGTAAGTACAATGTGATTTCAGGACATAATCCCAACAATCTCCCACTTGTATTGGAATCATCTATTCCCATAATCCCTTTGTCGCTATATCTCGATATGGCATAAGGCAAGAAACTGTGTCATCCTTATTATAGCCAACATCATGTTCATCGAACTTCTGATCTATACTGATAAAACAAACGACTGACAATCACCTCGTTTGAGCACGGCCATGCATTTTCTCAGTATCAAATCTTCGATGGGCCCTGAGATATTTATCCCCTGTTATATAGGAGGGACAAATCCCTTCTTGTTCCATCCCTATTTCTACATATACTTCATGATACACCTAAGCAATGTCTTTATAGCCGCCATTTACGGATCGACGTTTGACAAGGTCAAAGTGCACCAATTCATATACTAGAAAGCATGATGAACTCAGGTCTAAGGACTATACTCTATAGTCGTAATGAGAAACTCTCATGACACAGATATAACTATCCTGTAGAGTTCTCATTAGTGGGTCATGTCCGATCATATGTTCACCAACATATATCAATGTGACTGACTGTGATACTCATATCATTGACTCCATGAAACTTAGTCAACAATCACCTCACAAGCTAGTCTCTCGCGGTTGTCAGTGTCCCACTTTGACAACCTTGACTAGGGACAATCATAATTTATGTCATATTTTACTTATAGGGTTTCATGATCAAGTCCTCAACTAGATGACCTATAAAATGAACATAAAATATACTTGGGACAATTATTCAATTATCCAATAATCAAATAATGTTGATGTCAGTTTTAACTTACATAAACACTACCATGGCATGTCTATGTAAAGACTATAACATAACTAAAGTTACTCCCACTAGAATCAAGATCATCTCTTTAGATATCTTATACCTACATCACTCAGAATAAATTCCGTGCTTAGGTTGTGGGAGAGACTGCGGTGTTATTGCTTGAAACAATTTTAACAAACCACACCGCCATTCAGATAAAAGCACTATTCTACGGTCCACTGGTTGGAGCCTTTCCAACAGTTAGCACCGCTATTCAAACAAAGAGACATAACCAGGTGGGAACCGGGAATTGTCTTTGTCCGTCTAACTACTTTCAACTGGTTAGTCACTTCCTCAGTTCACCACGAACCTATCCTTAGTGTTTCTCAAACACTTGGGATATTTCTGGTAACTGATCAGTGAACTTTACCGGAATATATTGGTATTTTCTCGTCATGGTTTATGCGCAAACTGCATCTTGACGAGTACAAATATGGCATTTATGATGGATTCTATTGCATCAGCATAAGCAATCACACTCATTAATACTAGTTCAGACAGTGTTCAAAACACTTCTTCTTGCTAATATTGTTACTAGCTCAGCCAGTGTCCAAGACACTTCATCTTGCTTAGATTATTGCCATAAGACCTTTGGTATGAAGCCATTCTTGGAATCATGCATATTGGAACTGTCCAGCACCTTATAATCATAAGGATTCTGACATGATCCAATTAGCTCTTCTAATCCATTTCAATGGATCCATATTCCAAGAACTCACGCGACTTCTCCCATGTCCATCGTTAAATTTGACTTCCGACCCAAATCTTGACAAGACTTTAGCGTCGGAACGTCGCTTATGAGATTAAGTACGTTCTTAACATATAGTTTGAGAATTGCAATTACGCTCCCACTAGTTTACTTGTAAACGCGCTGTTTCTATTCGTTCCTGATCGAGTCAAAGCCTTTGATCGTTTTAACAGAACATAGATTCCAATTCCAAGATGCTTGCTTCAACCGGTAAAGCTAACATGCATGACTAGCCAATTTTTCGGAGTTGGGGCTCACCTTCGCTTCTTTGAATTTCGCATGCTCGTCACTTTTCAATGATCAACAGATCACAGCAATCGGTCACGAGGAATCACCCTCGGTTCAGTGACGGATCCATTAGGATCAGCGAACTTCAGGCTCCACAGGTGTCGATCCTACAGCACTCTGTAGATCCAACCGCTGCTCTCCCTCAACAGGTTGAACAGCCTCCTGTGTTTCTCGAATTTCTTCGA
This sequence comes from Orychophragmus violaceus, assembly GCA_030180135.1. Lineage (NCBI taxonomy): Eukaryota > Viridiplantae > Streptophyta > Magnoliopsida > Brassicales > Brassicaceae > Orychophragmus > Orychophragmus violaceus. The sequence goes on from CM058240.1 coordinate 16,011,014, forward strand.
GTTGTACTTTTACTCCCACTGCTCTTCTGGGAAAAACAGAGTTTCGAACAACAAAACTTTGTTCTCGGATTGGTTGCAAAAGTACTAAGCCTCGGTTTCCCTAGGACAACCAGCGAAGTAGCATTTATCAGATTTGGGTTCAAGTTTGTTTGTTGACTACTGTCTTACACAAACTTTGCAATCCCAATTAATCAGAAAACCAAATTTGGAAATCACCCAGTCCACATCCAATGTGGTGTTTTTCACTGATTCTGATAGAAACCTTTTTCTGCGCAAAGACAGACATTTTATAACGTATTCTTAAATGATTATGGAAGATTCCTGTGACTCATCATTAATCGGAGCGTATCTAATAAGATCCGATTCATTCTGTCAGATGATCACCCAATTCTTGACTCAAGCATTTTCCTCCGCGATTCAATCGAGGATCTCAATACTTCTGTCAAATCGGTTCTACACTTCATTTTTGGAACTCCTCAAGGGATTCCTGTCCGTGTCTCATCAAATGAACACAGCCATACTTATTGAAGCCATCAATAAGGTAATGAAGTACAGAAGATTTCCTTTGGCACTAATGCTCGTTGGGCCGCATACATCCGTATGTGCAAGGCCCGATAAGCCTCTGGCCCGTTTATTTTAGCTCTGCTAAAGGGGCCTTAGTCATTTGGTCCAGTGAACAGAATTCATATCTCAAATGATTAATAATCAAATGAGTCCAAAACTATGGAACTTCTGAATCCGCTTCACGACTATGCCAAAGAAAAGTCGAGTTCGAGTCATCAGACTTAAACCTTTAGTATTTGTGTAATATTCAAACTTACGTTGGTTTAAGATATAAAACCCATTCCAAACGGGGTGCTACCATATGATATTTCATTGAGATCTAAAGAACAAAACTTGTCTTTTATCAAAATGAAAAACATCCAAATTCTTTACAAGAAAATGAAAGACATTTCTGCACAAGGCAGATACATAGTAGCAATTACTTAATTTCTAAAACCAAATATGAAAGGCTCCTACAAGTGAAGAATCTCTACGGCTCATGCAGCAACCATTGCTTCATACCAGACACGCAGTTCCACTTGTCCTTTCTTCAATGTTCTACAGTCGTTTAGGTCCTGCATATTTCCAAAATATCAGTACCACAACCAGTATCCAATACTTACGTAGAACTTGAATTAATAACACAATACCTGAAGAAGAAGTACCATACATCTCCTTCATCTCTTGTGAATCTTCCAAGAATTTAATGCAATCTCTCTTCCAATGCCCTAACTCATTGCAGTAGAAGCATTTTCTAACACCAGATGGGCCTGACTTGGGCTTATAAGATGACACAAGCTTATCCTGATTCCAAATCTGGACGGCCCTGTCTCTACCCTTGCCAGCACAAGATTTCTCAAATCTTTTGCCCTTTATGATGTCTTGCTCTACTGCTTTGAGCATGCCATGCAGTTCAGCCAACGTCTTCGTCAAGTCTTTCTTGATATAGTTCTTAATGAAATTATCATAGCTTGACGGTAGTGACTGCAGAATGATGTCAGTGGCCAACTCTAAGCTGACAGGACATTCCAGTTTCCCCAGGTTATCAATGTAACCCATCAGTTTAATGACATGAGGACTTACTGGAACATCCTCTGGTAGCTTGCACCCAGTGAGAGACTTCACCATCTGGAATCTCTCAACTCGTGCCAGATCCTGAAACTTCAGTTTCAGGCTGGTGATCATCTCTATTGGCGACTCCATGTTCTCGTATAGACTTTTCAAGTCCGAGTTCATGGTAGCCAACATCAGACCACGCACATCTACAACATCAATATAATGCTTATTCCAAGCATTATATGCTGCATGCGAGCGATTGGTCCCAAGCCTCTCTGGAAGAGCCTTTTCAAGGACATAGTCCTTGCTCTCCTGCTTGAGAATGAATCACAGATTCCGATACCAATCCAGGAAATTGGATCCATTTAACTTGTCCTTCTCAAGGACGGATCGCAACGAGAACGTAGTCATATACATAAGCTGAAATCCAAGAAAAACAAAGATTTAGTTATGTATATGATGAGAAATCTTATCTAATAAGAAAACTCGCATTATATTCAAACAATGTTTCCTCTATGAATACAATGATCCAAGATCCATACATCACTAAAATCTGAGTGGACGACTCGTCATCACCCATAGTTTAGTAATCTAGGTAAGCAAATCTTTGCTAATTGTACCCAGTACAACTCTTGGTCGCAGATGAGACAATCCATGTCTCATCCACTCTGATGTCTCTGGGCCCAGAACTTCTGATAGCCCAGTCAAGTAAACCAATCTCTTCAGTCTAGTGATCATTGACAGTCGCACTGCAAGTCTATCAATGATCACCTGTCTTACTCATGTAGCAGTGGATACCAAGGACTCCAAGACTATCCAACAAACGAAACAAGTCTTGACAGTAGACAAGATTGGGCAAGACATCAAGGTTGAGGAAACTAAACCCAAAAGTTTAGCAAATCAATCTCTTAGGTCATGTAATTGTTGATGTTTAGCACTGCAAGTCCATCAACTCAACTACCTGCCTTACTCACGTAATTGTGGACACCAAGCTCTTGGCTAGACCATCACACAACGAAATGAGTCTTGACAGTTGACCATATTGAAGCTAATCTTTGATCAATGTTTAAGTCTAGTTTGGTTTCTGCAAATTCAAGGTTCAATAACCAGAAATTCGAATACTGTGTCGATCGACGCAGACTATTTCTGTCGATTGACACTACCAAATAAAACCGGACTTCTATAACCGGTTAATCCAATTAACCCGGTTCATCGAACCGGTCATGTCGATCGACACAACCCGTGTGTGACGGTCGACATAGACCTAAACTTAAGATAGTTTTGATAACCGGTCCAATCTAATTGAACCGACTTATTAGATCAAATTGATCTTAATCATTCAAATCGGTTTATACTAATTAAGATAATCAGTTCAATCCAATTGAACCAATTCATCCAATTGAAACCGTTTAAATCTACCTTTACCAAGCATGATAACCAGTTCAATCCAATTGAACCGATTAACCAATCGCAAGGCCTGTGTCGACCAACACCAAACCTGTGCCGATCGATACAGTTGGGTATCGGAGAATTTTAATCGAATTAAACGACATAACCATGCGAGATAACCGGTTCAATCCAATTGAACCGATATATCCTTTCGCACAGCCTGTGTCGATCGATGCACTCAGTGTGTCGATCGACACAGTGCGATTTCTAAATCGAAACCTATTGATTTAATAGGCGAATTCGCGATGCATCGATCGACACAAGTTTGTGTCGATCGACGCTATGCGAAAATACAATATCCTTTTTGCATTTTCGCGCTGCATCGATCGATGCACCCAGTGCACCGATCGATGCTGTGCGAAAACCCTAAATCAGTTTTGCCGTTTTCGCGCTGCATCGATCGACACACCCAGTGCATCGATCGATGCTGTGCGAAAACACAGTTCTTCGTTTTCGATAATAACAAATCCGAGATTCTCATTAACAAAACGAATCCTAGCTAGCATCAATTCAATTAAAAACCATTCTAATCGAATTTCAGGCAATTGATTCAATCTATTAAACCCTATGGCTCTGATACCACTGTTGATTTCCCTAGGATCCTTGGGTCTAGGTGATTGAATCTAAGAACTGACCTCGTGATTACCTGGAGATTGGCAGCGGAAATTGGAGCAGGTAAACGAGATCTAGAGCGCCTCTATCGCTGCGCCTCTAACGTAGTCCACACGCACACAAGCTGGAATCCGCCGGGATGCTAGTACCGGTGATCGGATCTCCTGGGATTCTCTGCGTGTTTCTAGAGGAAGAGGGTCCGCTTTTCTGTCAAGAAAAACTGTCTGCGACGGCTCTCTCTTTAGGTCGTGTAACCTGGCCCCTATAAATAGGTCCACGGTCTTTAAACCGTAACATCAGTTACGGTATCGACCTTGTGTCGATCGTTGCAGCAATGGCATCGATCGACACACTTCTTAACACACGAATTCAATGTGTATCCAATACACATTGATTGGACCATATGCCAATGATCAATTCCCTACAGAAGCGTATCCAACTTGCTTAGGTGTGTGACCCTTTAGGTTCACACGATACTAGAAATGAGTTACAACTCATTTGTCATAAGCGGTTTCTAGCAAAACATTATGACTACCCAGTATCACATGAATTGTCTGATCTCGACAATACAACTATCTTTAGAGTAAGTACAATGTGATTTCAGGACATAATCCCAACAGCATCATCATAAAAGTGTCGCACAAACTTCTCCTTCACTGCATTCCAAGTAGTCAGAGTCCCAGGTGGAATCTGCTTCAGCCAGTTAGCAGCTTCTCCTCCAAGAGAGTGAGGAAAAAGCTTGCAGTGCAGGTAGTCGTAGCTTACTCCGTTGTGTTTCATTCTAGTTACAAGAGATTCAAAGTGCTCTATGTGGTCCATAGGATGCTCATGTGGAAGTCCGCAGAAAACATGATGTCCCACAAGTGTGTAGTACGAGGTCTTCAGCTCGAAGTCATTACGCGGAAACGCAGGAGGAACAATCGTAGATCTATTGGCGTAAAACTCATCTGGGCGATTGTAATTTGCTAGTGTCCTCCTAACGGGTGGATCAGGTGCTCTGGGTGGGTTTTCTGGTCGTGGATTTCCTTGTCCACCTTGAGCTTGTTGCTCATGCTGAACAACCTGTCGCTCAATCACATTACCTTCAACATCCAACATCTGCCCTTGAGCGTTGTAAGGATTGTTTTGCGTGTCTCTCAGAATACCTTCAACATCCATAATCAGAATCAATGGCGCAGGATTCACGTTAGCCATCTTCACTGGTCTCTGAGCTTTCCTGTTCGTTCTTTCTAATCTTGCAAGTTCTTCAAGTCTGAGATTCACAAGTTCCTTGTCCGGATTACTTTTGGTTGCGCGATTAGGCATAAACCATCGGCAATCGTCAAGCAACGATTGCTGCACAGGTCCGCAACGATCGATTCAGTTCGGGAATCGCCTTGTGTCGATCGATACAAAAGATGAGTCGATCTATGCAAATGCGTAAGACCTGAAACACGCAAAGAGAAAAAGAAAACAGAAATTAGTAACGAAAAACAAAAAAAAACAAAAAACCTAGTCTAAACCCTAGATTCAAGTCTATCGAAGACTCAAAGGAGTCCCCGGCAACGGCGCCAAAAACTTGATATGCTCAGAGTTTAATTCCCTAAGTTAACACTACAAGTGCACAGGACAAATGTAGTATCTAGGGGTCGAACACAGAGACTCAAGAAATCTTACGATAGACTATAGAATTTCAAGTTAAGCTAGGCGATGCAAATCAGAAATAATAAAAACTAAAGCAGAAAGTAAATCAGTAGCAAGATCGGTTTTGTTTATCAAGAACTAAAAGCGCTAAGTTCAGGGAGTTCTCAGGAAATCAAGACAAGCACATCAATTATCAGTCATGATCAAATTAAGCTCGGTTATAGTACTCAAACACAGAATTATAATTAACCAACTTTCGTTGCGAGAATTCTCTAAGTCTAATTAGCAGAAACCCAAATTTCTTTGCAATTCCTTACAGATTAAACTAGCCTTAAGTGCAGGTTCGATTTGTTCACAATTCAATTAAACCAAATTTCTTTGCAGATAATTAAATTGCTCAGCCTAAATAGATCAGATTCTAAATCACACTTTCGTGTCAATTTAGAAACCTATAGTCTAGATTCTAAGTGATCAGATTAGAAACTAGTGATAAGCACAATTCAGGTTGAAGAACTAATCAAGTTGTGAATCCTTAACTGATGAATTAATCTAGCAAGTGAAATCCCTAATGAGAACCCCTAAACCTAACTATGAATCTACTTAGACATGATCAATGAAACAGAAATCAATGAATAAATAGATTGCATAAAAGTAAAGAGTAGAGAAACAAAGAGGTTCGAAATCTTCTCCAAAAGCAGTACAAGAACGATCAGCCTTAAGCTCTCTCTCTCTCTCTCTCTCTCTCTCTCTCTCTCTCTCTCTCTCTCTCTCTCTCTCTCTCTCTCTCTCTCTCTCTCTCTCTCTCTCTCTCTCTCTCTCTCTCTCTCTCTCTCTCTCTCTCTCTCTCTCTCTCTCTCTCTCTCAATAGCTAATATTATGAAAGCGTAATCTACACCAAAAACCTAATTATAAATTCCTAATCATGTCTTGGGCTCTTTTCGTAAATACTGGAACTTCTGGGGCAAAACTGCAAATCTCCAAAGTTTTCATTAATGTGCTGGCGCGGGTCTGCAACAATCGATGCCAAGGGCGCAACGATCATTGCAAAGGTCGATCAGACTTGGTGAAATTAGCTCTCACGGCTTTAGCTCCCAATCTTGCCCAAAATACTCCAATATCTCCAATAATCCTCCAAACGTGAATGTACCTAATAAACACCTGTAATGAATCGAAAGACAATGCAAAAGACTCTAAAACATACTTATATCATGGCTTAAAACAGGTAAAAACCATGATATATCACCCTGCCGACCTGACATGCACCTGATTGTACTCATTTGATTGGATGAGCTTACCAAAGCGTGAGGAGAAACGCCACACTCCCATTGGACCAAAATCTGATCGGTTTCGTGTTATCGTCGGATTGGTCGGAAATTCCCAAAGCTGGAGGAGAAGTGTTTCGCCCCCATTGGACCAGACCACTACTTGTCAGGCTGTAAAATGTGTGCCACGTTCTGATTGGTTGCAGACTCCATCATTATCAGCAAGAAAACATGCCCTCTTCCCATTGGTCGAGCTTACCCCCGATCGAAGTAACCCAAACCCTATAAATACCACGACCCCTTCCCTCATTTTCACTCATCCACCACTCTTATATCATAGTAAACTCTAGAAAAAAATAGTAAGAAGGAGAAAGAAGGGAAAGAAAGTAGGAAGAGAGGAAGTACCCGATAAGCGAGAAAACCTGAGTCTAAAAAACCGTCAACCGCCGAAAGCATTGTGGTTTATGGTGATGTGTGATTGTTTGCTAGGAATGCATAATAGATTTCGTCATCTATGTTTAAATTTTTGATTTATGTTTAAGCTTATTAGTATTTGCATGATGTGTTGCATGCTTATTTATTGTTACATTTATGTTGTTTCATTTAGTAAGTAAATTCATGCTTGAGATGGTACCTCGTGTTTGAGAATTAATATGGGTAGGTTGGAAGGTGACGGTTCGATCTTTCCTTTTTCTGCCTCACTCTAGCAAAGGACCGTCTAGGTGAGAAGACTCGGAGAGACGGGATTGCAGCCTAGGGCCGAGTTCTATCTGACGGGATAGTTGGCATAGCCACGGTTAGACGGAAACCTGCCGAGATGTTACCATGGGGACGGGTCTCGGATGGTGAAGTTCTATGCTCATGTGCCTTTGTGTCTATGACATAGGCGTTCATGTTTGGAAGGAAAGATTGAATGCATGAGCTTAGGACGGGGTGTTAATATTATGTTATTAATGTTTAAGCTTTTCATATGCAATGCTTTGATTGATTTTTGCTTGATGTGTGTTATTTTGGGTTCTGTTGGAATATATTGCATGTTAGGGGAGCTATAATTCATTGAGCGAGTAACGCTCATCCCTCACTCTCTTTTGCAGGAAACCAGTAGTCGGGAAACATTAGCGGGGAAGCGAGGAACGTTAGGCCAGCCAGTGTAGGTTTTTGTTGTCTTTGTAAAATCATATGTTTCTGGTTATGTATGATCGTTTGGGGGATCTTAGGCCCGTAATCAAGAAACCTTTAAGTACTCTATTGTATGTTTTGAAAACCAATATATATATATATATATATATATACATATGTGTTTTATATCTTGACTGGGTTTCCTCTGAAATTAGCTTTGTCCGAGCTAACACAACTCTCAAACTCTTGTACGGGTTGAAAAGACTTAGGCTTAGGTTGAGAGGTAAGGCACCTTGGGAGGTTAGATCATAGTATGGTCTTGCCCATTACTTGAATCAGATCACCCTTGGATGTCAATTGTGGCACGTCTGGTTCTTAATCTTATAGATCGAATCAGGGGTGTTACATTCCTCCCTAGCCAGGGACTCCTGAAGCCCAGCGTTCAGGTTGCTCACCGCTTTTTTGGCAGCCTCGAGCTCGCTAGCTTGTGGGACATCGCGCATTTCGCGTTCAGACTTGGCCACGAACCTGTTCGTAGCATCCAAAGACTGCATACATAAGAAAATGTTAAGTTAAAAACAAAAGCATAATGACTCGAGCGTGAAGAAGAAAAGGAATATAATAATTGTTACCTTTCCGATGGCCGCCATCATCTTGGTGTAGGCCTCCCTAAGAGCCATATCCCCGCCAGCCAGGAGCTGAACACCAGCAGGCTTGAACTGCCTAAGCAGGTAGGCCACGCCCTTCGGGTCGTCAGCGATCGAGCACTCCTTCTGGTGCCTGAAGCGTCAGTTGAAAGTCCCGGTAGACCCCGAGGAGGCGGGTCTCGCCTCGTCGTCCTGATTTGACCTCCGCGAGGTCGCTTCCACGTCAGTTCTTTGACGTTTTGAAGTAGGAGGACGGGATCTTCCACGGCTCTGGCCTTCCGACCCCCCTGGAGCCATTTGAGTGGGAGTCATGCAAGGCAAGCTCCCAAGGACAAGCTGAACGATCTCTTAACCAGACTGGGGGGAGGCGGAATCTTGCTCTCCAGAGCCACTTCCTCGGACCTAGGAGCCGGAGGAAGAGAAGCCTGAGCTGGGAGAGGGGGAAAACCAGCCGGAGGTGGAGGAGGAGCCCGACCAAGGGCAAAGGGAATGGTGTTGCTCATGTCGCCCACCTTCATCTTGCTCGCCAGGTCGACTGGATCCTTTCCACTTCGACAAGCACTTCCTCTACGAGACATCTTTTCATGAGGAGGGGTGCTGGCAACGGAACTGCTGTCTAAGACAACTTGATCTGCAAAGAGATGGAGCTGGATCAAATAAACAACCATTTTATTTGGAAAACGAAAAGAGAGACAAAAAATATTCAGTTTCTCCAACCCGCTCCGCTATGCGAAGTGGAGGTTATACCACCCGAAGGGGAGGGGAACGGCTAGGAGGTTGAGAAAGGCGAGGAGCCACGCTACACCTTGAGGAAGTCGAGGATGAGCCTGTGTAGGTCTCTGAGCTTTGGGGCCTAGAGTAGCCCAAATGCGTTTTGTCGAAAAATGAATCCAATCAACGTTGCCTCTCCGAAGACGAGCTATTAAGCTTTCTGTGATCTGATTCAGAGAAACCGACTCGGGAGCTTCTACAAAACAAAAAGGGGGAGTCAGTAGCAGCTCGATATCGGCCAAAAATCATACCAATCAGTAAAACTCTAAAGCTAACCAACGCTAAAAGCCCATCGTGTCGAAATGACAGAATAGTCGAAGACCTCGACTGAGTGGCTGTTAATTTTAAAGAAGAAATGGCTATATCTACAGACGTCTCTCCCAGGGGTTTCCTCTAGAATCTTCCTAAAGTGGGGGGGGGGGGGAGATAGTACGTTCTGGGGCCTCGAACGTTTTGTTTCACCGTGCAAACTCCCATGAGTTCCTCGGCCCCGAACTCGATCCCTTCTTCGGCGGCCCTGACCTCGAGTCCGATAACGTACCCGACAAATTTCGAAATCATCTTGGAAAACGCCAGTTGGAGCTGGGCCAGAACCCAAGATAGGGGGCAGGGGATTGGAAAGAATAACCCACACTTATCAAAATAAGTGTAGGAGGCGCAGCAGTAACCCTCCCGGACATTCCCCGGTGATTCCGTGGAAAACGGAATGACCATCTCGACTCCGTCTGGAATCCGGCATTTCGTCCTTAGTCTTTGGAGATGCCCCGGATTCAGAGAGGATTTCAGGTACGGGCCATACGGCTCCGCCGACTGAGCAGTACTCGCTACTGTTGTATTCCTCGGAGCCATAAGACTTGATGTCGGAGTCGGAAGAAAAGAAAAGAAAGAAAACATAAGAGAAGAGATTCTAGAGAGATGAATTTTTGAAAACTTAGAGCTAGAGCGAGAAAGAAAAAGCTAAAGTGAGGAGAAGAAGTTACCTTTGCCGATTTGTAGCGCGATCTGTAGTGGGAGTTGTGCAAAGTAACTTCCATTTAAAGCCAACACATGCCTCTTCTCTCTCGAGATCGACGGGATTCTTCTTATCCCCAGATCCAACGTCGGATTTTGAATTCCTAATGATTTAATCGTTTTCGAAGAATTCGAGACCTTGAGGATCTTTCGTATTCTCGCGATCTTAACCCTTGATTCAAGATATACGGTCACGAACGAGCGGATGACAATCATGTCATATCCTCACAAATCGAGATCGATAAGATTTCTACTATCTTAAGATCATAACCGTTTGATAGTCGACCATATCGACGGTAAGCGGTAAAATCTTAATTAATCATCTGTTCGTAATCGTCCATGCGCTATGAGTCGTCAAAGTAAATCCACGCTCTCATCTCGGTCTTTCATCCGAGACAAGATCTACGGTACGAACAACGTCATCATTAGGTTATCGATACACGAGACAGCATACGTCTTCCAAAGAATGTCCACCGCCCATTAACTTCGACCCATCAAATTAATGGGCTGGGGGGCTATTGTTGGTACTGGATTTCCCCTAGGAAATCCGGCCCATAAAACAATAATGATAAACGCCCAAAGCTGCGATTCGAGCCCATTAACTAACAAAAAGGCCTGATTACGTCTCGAGGCCCGAGCCGACGTAAGCCCAATCAGATCAAGGCATCGAAGGGGACGAGATCGAGTTCGACTTCGACAAATGGGAGATAAGTCCGAGTCCTGAGCAGTTGCAACTGCCTCCTCGAATCAAGGAGAGAGGGAGAGATCGTCCGTTAACGAGATATCGAGATATCAAAATGAGGAGAACGAGGGGTCAATGCTATTTAAAGTATAAGAGAAGATCATCTAAGCATTCCAACTCTCATCAAGAACACTTCCACTAATAGCTAAAAACACATTTGTATACTTCTTATCGATTGTATAAGTTCGATCTCGATATTTAATCCTAAATATATCTTTGATTCATAGGAAATCTATATTATTATCTATACAGTCCAAATCCACGAAATATAAAATACTTGGTGTAAATCCTTGATCTCACAGACGCTAGCAATGCTTCTCTATCGTAATGATACACATTTTGAGTGATCAATCAAAGATCAGCTTTTTAAAGTTACTAAATCTCAACCTAAAAACAACAAGTTAAATTGATGGAGACTGAAGATCCAGACCTTATTCACAGGTTGAAGAGTCATTTATATTGCATGTTAGCGTGTTGATAACAATACAAGATTCTAATAAAATTAGCTGATAATTGTAACGCACTAACAATATTATGAAACAACTATAACATGCTAACAATATCTTACAATATTATCATGAAATTAACATTTAAACAAGTTATCATATCATAGAGAATATCATGTTAAATCAATTCATAACAAAAATAAAATTATTGTGTAATTCAATTAGCGTATCATAATCAAATAATTTATCATGCTAACTTGTTATCACTCCACCACCATATTCGTCGTTTCCCCACTCCGAAACTTCCATTATACTTCATATAGAAGCATCGTGCACCCTCAATCCGAGTAGCATCTTTTGAGCCGGCCGATCTTCTGGTGTGTTTCTTCTTATAGTGTATAGGAAAGATGACCAATTTTGACAACATCTATATATATTTATTGCATTTTCTCTTAACAGAAATGAAAGTTTGGATATACAAAGATTATTAAAACTTGAAACTTTGGCAAAAAAGGTAAAAACAAGATTACAAGAGAGAAGAAATGAGAGAAATTCCTAAGAATTTAAGCTATCTAGTAAACCAACAAATTTCTGTAACATTTTCTTGGTTTCCTCGCGAAGATAACATCCCGGTCGACGATTTCAACATAGTTCTACTGATCTCTCGCTACCTGATTGTGGATGACATTCTTTTTCTACCTCCACAAATGATAGATAGTAGATTGAGCTGCCAACTTCCTAAGTAGTGGAGTTATTATATATATAAGATGCATATTCGAACTTTGAGGATTGATATTTTCAATTTTAGTATAAATTAGACTTTGATCCGCGATGAGCGCGAAATATTATTTAGTGATTGTTTTTGGGAAAAATGCATATAAAACCCTGAACTTTCAAATTTGGTTGCTTTAATACTCCAACTATCGGATGGATAATTTAATACACACAAATGTTTTGACCAACCATTTAAAACCTTAAATATTGTTGACTACCCAAAATCAGACCCGACGTTAAGTTGCTTAACTGAGTGATTTGACAGAGTTAATCCCCCGTTAATTAATCCCGTCTGTTAAAACGTCGTCGTATTCATAACACACGATAATTAAAACAAAGCTTTCCAAAATCGGGAAGAACCCTAATTCCCGAAATCTGAAAGAACCCTAAATCCCTAAATCGAGCATAACCAAATCCTTCTCTCAACCTCTACCCTGTTTCGCGATTAGAAGAAAGCACATTCATCAACGTGCTCGTGATAAGACGATTGTCCGATCAGACCAGGAAGTTCCATCTTGTACAGTGTGAAACCTTCCTTCAACTCGGCAACCAAATCCTTCAAAAGTTCAAGCTCGGTTTTCACATTTCCAACCTCTCTTTCGATAATTCCCAATTTTGGTAAAAGATCTTCAATTTCCTCACACTGAACGTCCTCAACCCACTTAAACAAGTGACCCTATTGCAAAAATACTCCAGAAAACATGAACACGTATGCTTTATCCAATTAAATCTTAAACTCTTTCTTTAACTAATACTTACTTTTTTTAGGCTCACGCAACGATAGAAAGGTCTTTCTGGGTTTTCTTGCGTTTTTGATGTGAAGAATTTTACATCTCTTCCACATAAACACTTCGTCCGAATTCCTCTTCTCTTGACGACAATCTCACTCTGAGATGAAGAACTCATCTTTCACCTGACCAAATTAACTATGAGAAAGTTTCGAAATCTGATGAAAGAAATAGATGAAGAAGATTATAGTCTACCAAAGGCAGAGATGGATTGAGAGAAGAGAGTCAGCGATTTGGGGATTTAGGGTTCTTCCCGATTTTGGGAAGCTTTGTTTTAATTATCGTGTGTTATGAATATGACGACGTTTTAACAGACGGGATTAATTAACGGGGGATTAACTCTGTCAAATCACTCAGTTAAGCAACTTAACGTCGGATCTGATTTTGGGTAGTCAACAATATTTAAGGTTTTAAATGGTTGGTCAAAAAAATTTTGTGTATTAAATTATCCATCCGATAGTTGGGGTATTAAAGCAACCAAATTTGAAAGTTCAGGGTTTTATATGCATTTTTCCCGATTGTTTTTGGTTTGTTATTTTTTTGGTTTTTCTATATTGAGATTATTTTTTGATTTTATAGTACTATTTATTTTAAATATCTACGTTTTCTCAATATAAACTTCTTAGTTTATTGTCATAGTATTTGTAAATTTTATATTATATTTTAGTTTTAATTATGAATATTTTTTGAATATAGTAGACATTTAATTTGTATAATATTGTTATGGTTATATATTTTCTACTATTTGTTTTCTTTAATGTTTCTATAAAAATGAAGTTATATTCTAATATATGCATTTTATGAGTAGAATATAACTATTAAAGAGTTTTTAATCTCAATTTATAGTTAAAATAATTATTGTAAAAGAATATATATAACATATTGCACATAAATCAAAAGCAAAAGCCCATAGGATTTAAAAAAAAAATATTTGTAAAGACTTTTACATTTTACTACTTAACAAAAGCCTAAACTCAAAATTAGCCCATATTAATAATTCTTTACAAAAAATAATAGTGTTGTGAGACATAATAAAAAAATTTCCGTCAAAACTTCACTTGTAATAAAAAATGGAGAAATCAGGGTAACTTTATCCTTCATGTGGATCTACTTTCTATTAAAATCGAATCTTAGAATTAACAACTTTCTGATCACAAAAACGGATCAAATCGAGCAGTTTCCTTTATCTTGCAGTTTACAGTTTCTGATTTACTTTTCCGCCATATAAGCTTATTATCCTTGAACTCGATCTTTCTACTTTAAACATATATGGCCGATTCATTTTCAAAGAATTTCAGTGTTTTTTTAATCTCTTAGTTTTTCTTACGGATCCTTTCATGCATGTCCTCACGAGTCCCTTAATTACTGATTCCGCGGGTCACAACTTTTCAGATAAGTTTCAAAACCTCTTTCTCTTGTCTTCCGTTTATTCGATTTAGACTTGGTTAACCAATGTTTAGGATTTCTTTGTAGGTTGACTTCTAAGTAATTGGAGAAGATGATTCATGCGCCTTATGCCTCCACCTCGAATTGGGCTCCGGCAGCACATGCATGTTCTTTCCGATTTGCTTCTAAGTTTTTTATTGAGATCTAAATCCTTTACATGTCTAAATCGATGTTGATTGTTGAGTAATGATCTCTCTCTGTAGATCTCTAGATTCTACGACATTCCATCTTTTCTTTTCATGAAATAGTCTTAGTGGGTATATGATATTGTAGTTAGTATGTTTGTGTTAGATAAGTAGCGACCTTAATTTTTTCTTTGACATTTTTTCTTATTATTTTATATCTCTATTTGAGATCCTTGAATATATCTAAAAGCTAAGTGACATCACTTCCCTTTCATTCGTCTTGTTTAGAATACTTTATAAACATGATTGTAACATTTTTTTTACAGATTTTTTTTTGTAGGTATTGAGCTTCACTATAGTTGCCGAGAACTCTTAGATGACTATGGTAAACTCATTTTATCACATTACTTCTGAGCTCGCTTTTAACTAATTGGAGAAAACTGGACCCCTTTAATTGCAGCATCTATGCAAAAGCAAACCGATTTCATATCAAACTAAACAAATCTTCATTCTGAGCTATTTTGCTTGGTCCATACTTTTACATTACATGCAAGCCTATTATATTTTACTCATATTTTAAAATTTTATAAGATGATAATACCTTCAAAATACATACATCAATAGATAACAATTTCGATTTTATTGGTTTGTTTCTATGGTATATATGTAAGTTCAAGATGCTATCGGACAAAGTGTTGCGTAACACACAAGGATGCAAGGCCTAAGCCAAGTGTGTAGTGGAGCGCAAGGAAGCAAACGGAATGGGACATGACGTGATGCACAAGTTGAGGATAAAAGATATGGTAATATTCCATATTGTTAGAAGATATCGAAGATCTCAATTGATGAGCTGTGGGCCGTGGACCGTGGAATATATAAAGGAGACTTGTAACAAGAATTAGGGTTAGCCGTTTTGCCACAGGAAAAGGGTCGTGAGATAACTCAGGGAGTTCTGTGTGTAACACTGGTGAGAGAACATAAGAGAGAGGTGCAACTATCGTTGTACGGTAAGGTTGGGTAGATTAGGATTTGGTCAGTAGTGTTTCACTGTTGTGAAGACACGTCAAGCTGATTGAACAGGATTAAACGTGTAATCTGTTCAAGTGAATTCTAATAAAGTTGAGTTTTAAGTTTACAATTGAGTTGAATTCTTGATATCCATTTCCGTAGTTATTTCAATATACGTTAAAACCTCTCTCACAGAAATAGACCAAAATTCTCTCTTTTCCTCCTCTCGCTTCTCTCTACGAAACAGGGTTTTCATCGTACTTCTTGTTTCCGGTCGTCGGTGGCGGCGATAGGCCAAGCCGGCGACCGGGTTACTTTTGATTCTAGTTTTCCTTAGATCCCGTCTCCGATTTTCTCTGCGTTTAAAGAGATGGGTTTGTTTGTTTACGGTGAATAAATTTCAGGTTTGCTGCCCGTTGATTCTCCCGATTCTTTTCGGGTTTCTCTTCCGGTTTGCTAACGGAAATCACCGATCTTCTCCACGGGGCTTCCCATCACGGCGTCGGTTGAACTCTTCCTCCTCTCCTCCGAGTTGCTCCGCGCTTATTAGTCGTGTGCTCCTTGGCCTACTCGAGTTGGACGGGCTCGACAGGTGCGTAAATCTCAGTTGGATAATTCTAGTTCAGTGATTATCCTCTTATGAAACGCAGACCGTGATGCTGCGGATGAAGAATCTGAACCCATATCCGATGGTCTAATGGTGGAATGGATGGAAAAGGTCGGCAGACGGTTCAGGCTGAAGACGGAGAAAGCGATTGCAGATGACCGGAAAAACTTGTTGGCGATTTTGCATGTACAGGAGCTTCCTAGCTTGACACGTGGACGCGCTAGAGTGACACGTTTGTTCGAGAATCTACCGACCCTTATCCGCTAATTTTTGTTTGGGCTTTAGCCCATTATCACTTGTTTTTTAATTACTATCCTTTGGCCTTGTAACTTCTTGGATTTGCCTATTTGGGCTTTATAAAATGCTCATGTTGTCGCCAAAAAAAAAAAAAACACGGTTAGTTCAACAAATGAACACATGTTATTTTATTTATAAAAAGACAAGCTATTTTACATGTTCACGCATATATTAATTTGAGGCTTTCAATTATTGTTCTTTATACATATCGAAGTTTTGGAAAATTTTATGCAAATAAACACAAAGGTTTTAGCATATATTTGTTGACTGGTTAATTATTTATATAATATAAATATAGTTCGTTTTTGAATATTTAACAACAGATTATTAGATTTACTGCAGTATTTAATTCACCATTTTAAAACTGGGCATTTATGATTGAACAGGGAAACCCAATCCGGAAAAATCCTATTCGATATGGATTCAGTTCTAGAAAAACATTTGAGTGAGATTTAAGTCTGCATATTTAGGATATTGGGTAATACATGATCCAAACCAAAATTGAAGTAATATCCAAAAATATCAGAAGATGATTAATCCATTAATCAACCTTTAGCTAATTTTGGGTAGTTTGGATACTTTAGAACCGTAAGGAGTTTTTGGTTAATTCAAATACTTTTTTTTGGGTCAAAGCTTTAGATTAAATCAAAAGGGCAAAGAAGCCATTATCGTTAAAGAGCCCAAAAGGGCATTTTTCACAATCGATCTAGAGATGAAATTAAAATAGATTGAAGCAAAGCTACAAGATAGATGATGGATGTCCTGGATAACTCCATGTGCTTCCGAGATTTTCTGATTTTTGTTGATCGCATTGATCAGTTTTTGAGAGTCCGATTCCAGTCTGATTCTTTGGAAGTTTCTTCTGGACGCTTGGATGAGAGCTTCTCTGATGGCCATAGCCTCCGCTAGGAGGGCCGATCTCACGTTTAAATCAATCTTTGATCCCGTAAGGACCGATGAAGATCCATCCCAGGCCTGCAGCTTGACTATCCGCTTTCCATGCTGCGTCAGTGTGGATCACTGTCGAATCTGCTAGGTCTTGTGGCACTCGATGGACAAGATTCAGATATTTTGGATGATTTGAATAGTTTCTACTGAATTTTTAGGGCAATTTGAACTTTTAAATATTTTAGATATTTTTGGATAGTTTTTCCTAGATTTTTAGTGATTTCTGATATTGGATGAAACCTGATATGAACCAACCCCGTAAGGATCTGAACCAAATTCGAGCATAAAAATACATGAATATAACTTATGAGCATAATGCAGAAAATAAAAAAAAACTGTGAAAACCCAAATCACCCCTACACCATCTAATATTTCCGCAAGAAGTATTATACGATAGTAGGAAAGAATCTGCGCTGACGCACATATTTTTTTTTAGTTTCTAAAATTTTCAATATATTTTTAGTTTTAATATTTTAATATATTTTTATTTACAAACTCATATTTTTATGATCATAATGATTTGAATAAGAAAACTTACACTAATATGCAATTATTACTTTAATTTGTATTACAAATAATATATTTTATATGTTTTTATTATTAATCGAGTTTTCTATTTTATTTTTTCCAACTTTTTAGAATCTTTTAATCTTTTTCATACATTATTTTAAATATATTTACTTATTTTTGTATTTTTCATTCATCCAAGTCCTAATATTACAATAACATTTCTTATTTTTTTATTTATCATTTTGATTTTTTGTTAATTTTTGTATATATTTCACTGATTTCATTTCTTTTTATGTCCCTATATTTTTTATAATTTTTTTATTTATACTATCGTTTTATATAATTTTTATCACATTTTTTATTCTTGATAATCTTCGCTTTCATTATTTACTAAATTTATTTTCTTGTTATATGATTTTTGGCTTTTAATTTTCAATTATTTTTTTTAAAAAATCTTATTTTATTCTTATTTTAATCTTATAATTTGGTATTTTTATTCATATTAAAATATAATTATATTTTCTAATTCATTGTGAAAATATAAAAGATGTCTTTAGATCTTAAAATATATTATATCTATATTTTTATAGAATTCTGTATTAAATTTAAATTTGTTATATATTTTATTTATGACTGTTTAAATTCAAACTTAATAATTTTAAATTAATTTAATGTAAATGATGATGTGGAAAAATTTATGATATGAACCGATAAAGGGAAGCTAATGTGTTAAACGGAGAGAATCCCCTTCAATATTTATATTATTGATTAGGCATCCCCGCGAATGCCCAAAGATTTTTTTGTGTTGTTATTATTATTTTTTTTATCATTTTGTTTATTTATATTTTTAATTATTATGTAGTTTCTAGTTATTCTTCATTATTTTCATCTATTATCTTGGTTAGTATAATCATTAATATTGATCCTTCTTTTTCTAATGGATACTCATCCTCATCTACTATTTTAATATTATTTTACTATATATGTTTTATAAGTAAATTATTATATTTATTGTTTTTATGTCCATTTATCTCTCTTTTTTTTTTTGTCAACTGTCCATTTATCTCTTTTTATTCGGTAATAAGGTATGTAGCTGTTATTTTGTGTTTTATAAATATTGGTTTTAGTTTTTCTGTAAACGTTTATTGTCTAAACTTTTAATAAATTTGCTTTATGGTCCTTATATGCTTTGTCAATTTCTGTTGACAAATTTGTTTTATTTTTTTGTGTTTTGGTTCTCTATCTAAAAACAAAAAAAAAAATCTCTCATTCCTCATCGATCTGCCATTTCTGTTTTTTTCCAACTTTTAAAAAAAACTTTTTCTAAAAAGAAAAACCCATCGATTTTCCTTGACATTCATTTAACCAAATTATTTCCTTTCTCCAGTTCTTAACATCTTCGATGTGGATTTTGATTCTTTCTTCATTGACATTGGTCCTGCAAAAATGTCATAATACATATGCTTGTGTTAAACTTTGATTCATATTTGTTGTTATGTACTTTTTGTTATTTTGGTTTGCAGGTTAGTATTCTTGTTAGGTGTTTGTCGGAGCACAAGTTCATACTTAAATCCAATGTTTTCAAACCCGACCCGGACATCGAACCGGACTATCTTCCGGATCATCGGGTCACTGGGTCAACCGTGGATCGACCGCGGGTTGACCGCACGTCATAAATAAATAAGATTTATATATATATAATTATATATAAACATATATTCCTAAAATTATTTATTTTTAAGAAAAATAATATATAAAGATATACATCACACTACAAGAAAACTGCCACCTAGCTACGGATTAGCTACGGATCGGCCGTAGCTAGTTTTTTCCTGCTACAGCTAGCTACGATTTAGCTACGACCACAAACCATAGCTAATCCGTAGCTAGCCGTAGCTACATAGCTACGAATTGAGTTTGTCGCTATCCGCAGAAACCTAGCTGCGACTCGCCACGAACATACCGTAGAAAATATTAGCTGCGACCAGCGTCGGACGAAATTCGTAGCTTTGTTGCTGCGAACCTTTTTCGCGGGTATTTGCAGCTATCAAACTACGTATAGCTACGGATGTGTCGTAGCTACATTAGCTTCGACTAGCTACGACATAAGCTGCAGATACCGTATAGCTACGGATATGGTCGTAGCAAGCCGTAGCTGCGTGGTAAATTATTGGGTTCACGGGCCTGTCTTTATGATGGGTCAATCCTTCAATCAAATCGAGTTAGATCAGTCTGGCATGCAGGGAATATATTCGATTTTGCTACGGCTTTAGTCCACTACAAGAAAACAGCCCGGAACCGACGGACATAACCGTCGGTATACCGTCGGAAAAGGCGTTTTCTGATGGTCTTCCGACAGGATAAATCCGTCGGTTCCAGGGCGTCGGAAAAAATATTCTGTCGGAAATCCGTCAATATTTTCCGACAGTTTTCCGACAGGCGATTTTCCGACAGATTATCGACAGCTTACCGACGGAACATAACCGACGGCGAACCGACAATCTATCGATAGGAATAAAACCGACGCCAAACCGACGGTGGCTAACCGACGTCAAACCGACGGTTGCTAACCGACGGCATTATAAAAGTAACGTTTGAAACTAACTAAACTACACATACCTCTCGTACTCAAGCAATTCCTCGCAGTTGTTCATAATGTATTTTTGAAGGTGGGCGTGCTCTTCGGTAGACAGTTGTCGCTTTAACACTTTACCGCTTAACCGACCAACTTGTTGAAAAATGCTGGGTACCTTTGACGAGTAAATTTGTCTCTCTCCTCTATCATCGTTCCTGGCTGGTCGACGACTCTTTGTGCGTATTTGTGTTGGGAAATAATATCCGGCAAATGTCGCCGCTTCCTCATTATGGTACTGAGCAGCAACTGAACCCTCAACTTTAGCTGGGTTCTTAACCTTCTTCTTAAGATGGAACATATAACGCTCAAAGGGATACATCCACCGATATTGTACCGGACCACCGAGCCTAGCTTCACCCGGGAGATGAATGGGTAAGTGCTCCATAACATCAAAGAACGACGGTGGGAATATCTTCTCAAGATTGCACAGGATTTTAGGAATGTTATCATCTAAACAACGAATCCTGTCTGCGGTGAGAGATCTCGTGCATATATCCCTGAAAAAGCACCTACCGCGGCGATTGCTTTATGAACACCTTTGGGGAGTAGATAAGCAAATGCAAACGGAAGTAGTCGTTGCATCACAACATGACAATCATGACTCTTCATCCCGATAAACTTATCACCATCAGTGTCCACACAATTACGCAAGTTAGATGCGTAACCGTCTGGGAACTTAACTCGTCGCGCAATCCACTCGAAAAACTCTACCTTTGATTTCTGATCTACCCAATAGGCTGGAATTGTAGGTTTACCGTTCTTCTGAATATGAAGTTCAGGCCGATTACAAATATCAACCAAGTCAAGCCTCGACTTCACATTATCTTTCGTCTTCCCTTGCACGTTGAGAACGGTGTTCATGATGTTATCAAAGAAATTTTTCTCAATGTGCATAACATCAAGATTATGCCTAAGTAGCTGATCCTTCCAATATGGTAAATCCCAGAAGATACTCAACTTGTGCCAGTTGTGGGATAAACCAGCAGCGTATACATTCTCATGTCCATTTCCACCACATTCACGAGTTCTTAGCGCACCAAAGGTTTCCAGGAGACCCAGAGTAACCGACCCACTGTCTTGGAGAATAGGATCATCGAACACTTTCCTCTTCTTTGTAAAAAGTTTAGTATTTTTCCGGTATGGATGATCAGGCGGTAGAAATCTCCTATGACAATCAAACCAACACGATTTGCGGCCATGCTTTAGCTGAAATGCATCAGTCTTTTCTTGACAATAAGGACATGCTAACCTTCCATGCGTTGTCCATCCAGATAACATACCGTAAGCCGGAAAATCGCTTATTGTCCACATTAATGCAGCCCTCATTAAAAAAATTTCCTTGCATGAAACATCATAGGCTACAACACCGGGCCGCCATAACATTTGCAACTCATGTATCAAAGGCTGCAAGAAAACATCTAGTGATCTTCTAGGATGCTCTGGACCGGGAACGAGTACGGACAGGAAAAGAAACTCTCGCCGCATACACATAGATGGCGGTAGGTTGTAAGGAGTTAAAATGACAGGCCACAACGAATATGGTCTCCCATGCCTTCCAAACGGGTTGAAACCATCTGTGCATAATCCGAGGTATACGTTACGTGGGTCGTATGCAAAATCTGGATACACGCTCTGAAAATGTCGCCACGCTTCAGCATCAGAAGGATGTGCAATCTCTGCTCCTCTTATATGATCAGCATGCCATCTCATTTCCCCTGCAGTACGCTCAGATTGGTATAAGCGCCTCAGCCTATCAGTTAACGGCATATACCACATTCTCTTGAATGGAACCCTAGCTCTTCCCCTTGTATCCTCAAATCGTGGTTTCTTACAGAACTTACATTCCAATCGGTATTCGTCTTCTCGCCAATATAGCATACAGTTGTCGATGCACACATCTATTATCTGATAAGGTAATCCAAGCCCTTTAACAAGTTTCTCGACCTCGTTGTATGAACCTGGAGCAAGGTTATCTTCAGGAAGAACATCTTTCAGGAATTCGCAAAAAGCATCCACACATGGCTCCGCCAAATTATAGTCCGTCTTTATTCCCATTAGTCTAGTTGCAGATGATAATGGTGAATGTCCGTCTTTGCAACCATCGTAAAGCGGACGCTTCGCTGCGTCTAACATATCAAAAAATCTCCTGGTTTCTACATTAGGTTCCTCCTCTGCCCTAGGAATTTGATAACCACCTACTTCCTGTATATTTTCTCTAAATGCATCATTAACCATCTGAACGGTACCTACACCAACATCTTCCTCCGCGATATTATAATGTTCGCTATTACTACCAGTAGGTTCCCGCGTACTAGCACTACCAAATTGATCTCTACTACTACTTGCGCCATCAAATGTTTCCCCGTGAAGGTACCAAATCTTATAACCAGCCATAAACCCAACTGAGTACAAGTGATGCCATACTTCGCCAATTGTAGGATTTCTAACATTTCGACACTGACTACTTGGGCATTTCATCTTACCGGTTTTCTGCGTATGAGGTTGATTGCAAGCCATCGTCATGAATTCCACAATACCGAGTGCATATGGTTTATACACTAAATCTGTCGTCTCATCAACCCTCGGTCCGTCCATCCACGATCTGAAATAATTAGATGAAGACATTTTGGCCTGATAAGAAATATTATTAGAGAGAGAGTGGAGAGAGTTCGGAAGGGAGAGTGAGAGTGTGGTGTGTAGGATAAGGGACAAATGCCCGGTGATATATAGAAAACTAACCGACGGAAAACCGAGAGAAAACCGACGGACCAAGAAACTGGTGTCGGTAATCCGTCGGAAAATTTGTCAGCCCAACGGTAATTAAAACGGCTACGTCGGCCCAACAGTACCAAAAATATTCCGACGGATTACCGATAAACACCCGACGGATTAGCCCAATTTCGTCGGAAATCCGTCGGAATATTTTGGACAACGGTCAAATCCGAGTTTACACACTTCTCTTCCCAAGGTAACCTATAGGGAAATGTCGCTTCGGTAATAAATCATAAAACCGACAGAATTCCGACGGATTTTCCGTCGGAAAATGTTCTTTAAATATCCACCCGTTTCCACTCTTCTTTCCATCACCAAAAAAAGAAAAAAAATATGGATTCCGCACCCTTATCTCCCGAAGTCCGCGCTTCCGTTCTTCAAACTCTAAGGGAACCGGGTCGAGGGTCGCTGCCAAACCTCGATCCCTCTCGCCAAGCCCACCGGGCCATTTGGTTCGGATCCAATACAGTCATCCACTCTGTTATCAGCGACATCATGGAGAATCGCTGGTCTGGACGCTATCTGACGTACTATAACGTCATGACGGATCTAAAAACTGCATGGTTCGAGGATTTCCTTGTAAGTTATAATTTTGTTAATTAATATTATAAATTAAATTTTTAAATACACAATTAATTTCGTCTATTTCAGGAATACTTTACATTCTCTCCGGATAATGTTTTCATTGTCTGGCGGGAATTTCACCGAACAACAAGGAAAGTTTTCAAGACAAAGATGCGGCGTATGAAGCTCCGGTGGCAACGGGGTGAAGGAAGACCGACTTGGGTTCCAGCGGGAGAGTGGAACATCATGGTCAATCAATGGAAGGCGACGAACGACGTTTAATAATAATTAAAATTTTTAATAATGTAATTTTTATTATTATTAATAATAAATGAATTTTTAATAATGTTTAATTCTAAAATAAAATATGTTTTTTTTTATATATAATATTCTAACTTAGGGATATAAAAAAAACGTTGAAAATAATAAACGAATGACATATAGTATCTCAATGGTTTGGGTATTGGGTTAAACACTCCAAGGTCTCGGGTTCGAGACCATTTGTCAGCAAGTTTTTTACGAACCGACGGATATCAGACAGATTATCGACAAACTGCTCTGTCTGTCGGGAATCTGTCGGAAATTTCCGACAGATTTATGATTCCCTTGGTATATACCGACGGAAATTCGACGCGCTCGAAACCGTCGATATTCTGTCAGAATCCCGTCGGATATTCCGACGGCAAAATATCTGTCGGAATTTCCGTCGGTTCAAGCCTCGTTTTCTTGTAGTGGTCGTAGCTAGCCGTAGCTACGTAAAAGATCACGTTTCTCCACTATTCTAACCACTTAAATTTCGAAAAATATCTAGGTAGCTACGACTGCAGTCGTAGCTATCCGTAGCATGGGAAAATTCTATAAAAAGAAACGCATACACCTTCGGTTTCATAAGTCACAAAACTTGAAAAACATTTGAAAAAAAAAATTAGATAATATGAGTGATTTCTTTCTGTCGAGAGAGTGGATGTATAAACGTTTCAAACGTTCTGATCGTTCTGTTTCTAAGAGTTTTGATGAGGGAATAAATTTTTTTATTTCGTTTGCATGTAGTCAAGCATATTATCTTGAAGAGGGAGTCTTGTTTTGTCCGTGTAAGAGGTGCAAAAATAAAAAATGTGGGGATGTTGATACTGTTACGCATCATCTTATGTTAAAAGGCTTTACGGAAAACTATTATGTTTGGACGCACCACGGAGAACAAGGTTATTATGGCGGCGAAGCATCTACAAGCCAATATGCCGGTGAAGCATCAACTAGTCATCAAGTAGAAGAACCTGAAGCAGGAGCTGGATATCCGAATTCTCAAGCTCCTACAGATGGATTCCATGATCCTAATGAACATTTCAACATGTTACCCGACGGTCCTGAGAATGTCGAAGAACCAATCTACCATGATCCTGTATTCCAAGCTTTAGAAGCCGCAAATCAACCTCTATATGATGGATGTGCTGATGGAAGAACTCAATTGTACCTGAACTCGAAAGTGATGAACTGGAAAACCAATTTCAATATCCCGGAGGAGTGTTTGGATGATATTGCTCAAACATTTAGTTATGTCCTTCCATCACCTAACAAAGCCCTGACGTCATATTACGAGACAAAGAAGTTGACGCGGTCTCTTGGATTGCCGTGTCACAAGATCGATGTGTGCGAGGATAATTGTATGCTATTTTGGAAGGGTGAAGATCGTGAGCTGTCACATTGTCGGTTTTGCGGGAAAAGTCGGTATGAAACAAAAGTGAGTCGATCGGGTAAGAAAATACCAAAGCAGAGGATGTTTTATCTGCCAATTGGTGATCGGTTAAAGCGTCTATACCAATCAAAGGCGACAGCGTCACAAATGAGATGGCATGCGGAACATGTTTCTCCAGAAGGAGAAATGCATCATCCTTCAGATGGAAGAGCATGGAAGCATTTTAAAGAGGTATATCCTACATTTGCATCTGAAAGTCGCAACGTTTATCTTGGTTTATCAACTGATGGATTTAATCCAATTGGTATGAACGGACAATCATACTCTGTTTGGCCCGTCATAGTGACCCCTTACAATTTACCCCCTGGGATGTGCATGAAGAGAGAATATTTCTTTCTCTCTATATTAGTGCCAGGCCCAAACCATCCGAAAAAAGCTTGGACATTTATTTGCAACCTTTGATTGAAGAGTTACAAAATTTATGGAGCGATGGCGTGGAGACTTACGACGTGTCCCGGAAAGAAATTTTCACGATGCGAGCCGCTCTGATGTGGACAATCAGTGATTTTCCAGCGTACGGTATGCTCTCAGGATGGACAACACATGGGAGGTTGGCATGTCCGTATTGTATGGATGAGACCAAAACATTCTGGTTGTCACATGGAAGGAAGCACAGTTGGTTTGACTGTCACCGGAAGTTTTTGGTTGGAGGTCATCCCTACAGGCGGAATGTTAAATCATTCTTGAAGAATAAAACTGTTCCTGACGATCCTCCGCCATGGTTGAACGGAGAAGAAATCTTACACGAAAGGATAAACAATATAATTGGGCTGCGCAAAACGGTGGAATGCGGAGGCAGAGGACATGACAATCCTCAGAGAACCATAGAGGGTTATGGTGTTGACCATAATTGGGTGAAAAAAAGTATCTTCTGGGAGTTGCCATACTGGGAGAACCTACTTCTTCGACACAACCTGGATTTTATGCACATCGAGAAGAATTTCTTTGATAATCTCATCAACACTGTCCTAAATGTTCCTGGAAAGACAAAAGACAGCATAAAATCCAGGTTAGATCTTCCTACTTTTTTCAAAAGACCTGATTTAGAGATCACCCAAGACGGAAGAGTGCCTATTCCAATCTTTAGATTGTCGAAAGTAGGCAAGGAAAAATTTCTATCATGGCTGAAAACCGAGATAAAATTTCCAGACGGGTATGTATCATAGTTTTCACATTGTGTTAACGTGGAGAGTGGAAAGATATCCGGTCTAAAAAGTCACGACTGCCATGTCATCATGCAACGACTTCTCCCAGTTGCATTCTCAGAACTACTTCCGAAAGCTGTTCATGTGGCGATTTCTGGTAATAAATATTATACATAAAATCTAATAATTTTAATTATAGGTGTATTTTTATTGATATTAATTAATTTTTTTTTTATTTTCAATTATGAAGATATTGCACTTTTCTTTCGAGATATATCTACCAAGATGTTAAGGATCGAAGATGTCGCCATACTGAAAGAAAATATTGCGATGAAGATTTGCAATTTGGAAAAAATCTTCCCACCGGCCTTTTTTGATGTGATGGAACATCTCCCAGTGCATCTTCCAGATGAAGCTGCGTTAGGCGGGCCAGTCCAATATAGGTGGATGTATCCATTCGAACGGTACATGTATCACCTGAAAAAAAAGGTTAAAAACAAGGCTCGTATCGGAGGATCAATAGTAGCTCAATGTGTAAACGAAGAGATTTCATACGTGACAGCCAATTACATTTCACCTCCAGAGGATTTAGACCCCGCAGAAGATGTCAAAGAAATTCGATTCACCTACAGTTATCCCGAGGTCCCGAGCATGTTCAAGCAAGTGGGCAGAATAAGTGGTAAATTGTCAACATCATGGTTAAATGATGAGGACTACAACGTGCTTCAAACATTTCTAATGCTCAACTGTGAGGAATTTGAACCGTACGAAAGGTATGTTTTATTGATTATTTTTTTAAAAAAATTAATGCATGGTTAAGCATTCAATCTAATATAACTATACTTATAGGATGTTTGAAGAAGAGATGATGGAAGATTTCCCGAACATAACTCCAGACGCCATGACGAAACTTAAAGAAAAAAAATTTGCAACGTGGTGTAAAAACTATGTAAGTTATAAAATTAAAATCCAATAATCTTTTATTATACATGTTTATATCATGTGCCTGAGTTATATATATGCAGATTAACGAGGCGAGCAGGTCATATGAGTTTCATTTATGGATGCTAGAATTCGTACAAGGTCCGAATCATCAAGTCACATCATGGCCTATGTATTATTCGAGGGGATATCACTATCATACAGAAAGCCACGGAGAAAACAAGAAGACAATGAATTACGGTGTTTGTGTTCCGGGAACCGCCGAGACCGATTATTTCGGAATAATTGAAGATATCTTCATGATAGAGTATCACGGTGCTGTTGGATTAAAAGCAATGATTTTCAAATGCCATTGGTTCAACACCGGTCGAGGCATACGCAAACATCCATCTGGTATTGTCGATATTTGCCCGCAGATGCATTATGACAAGTACGATCCATTCATACTACCTGAGCAATGTGATCAAGTATGTTATATTCCTTATCCACGGCTACGACCAACCAGAGAAGAGTGGTGGGCAACAACTAAGATTATGCCGAGAGGTTTTTCAGAAACTCCGGAGGTTTCTCTAACCGCCGTTCAGAACGACACGATTGATCATGTTATACCACATACAGAGATTGTGCGGGTCGAGACATATGTTGTCCAAGATGTTGCTGCGTATGAGCCCACCCCAATGGTTAATCCGGACGACGAATATGATTCTGATGAAGATCTAGAAGATCACTATAGTGAATATTCAGATTCAGATTCAGAATCATAATCTGACTTGTATGTTTCCATAATTTGGTTATATGAAATAATGTGTATGTTTAATATTAATAATAATCTAAGTTAATTAAATTTCATTAACATATTACATAACATATTTAATAATTAATACTAATTATTAATCTTAGTTAATTTCATTAACATATTACATAAAAAATATATTGTATGATTAATATTAATAATGTGTGTGTTTAATATTAATAATTAATCTATGTTAATAAAATATGTATTAATATAAGTTAACAAATATATTTTCATAAAATATATTACATAAAAATATACTACATACCTAATTAATGTTAATCAGCAAAGTTAATTAAAATTTATTTCATACCTAATTAATGTTAATTTTTTTTTTTCAAAAATCTTTTACGTAGCTACGGATAGCTACGGGTCAGGCCATAGCTATGTGAAATTCCCACAAATGCAAAATTTTGCGGTTTAACCGCCACGATTTCAATTAACCGCGAAATTAATTAGGTTTCACGGTTTTAATATTATTTGGGCGGTTTAATTAAAATTGTTTTCGCGCCTGGTTTACCTCCAATTGATTTGGTTATCTGTGGTTTATATCAAAAAGCCCTAATTTCATCCACCTAAACACTTAGCCGAATCTCATCTCTCTCTCGACTAATCTCTTTCTTCTCTTCAGAGGCGATTCTCTGTTAATCGGCCATCGCTAATCGTCTTCTTCCTTCCTCTCCGATCATCTTCTTCCATCTTCTTTACCTTGTCTCCGATCATCTTCTACTTCCCCTCGCTCGATTCCTTCAAATCGTCTGCCTCCTTTTTCAAATCCGAAACCCTAATTCCAATCGCCTTCAAATCGTCTTCGCCTTTTTACCACTCACTTCTGCAACCTGTAATCGGTGCTTCTCCTCTTTCCCCAGTTCGATCTTCAAGTCAACCACTCGGATTCGTGTAAAGGTCAGTTATCTCTCAATTGCCTTATCTCCGTTTAGAGTGTATGCATGTTGAATCCTTTAATCTTTCTGTCCCGATTCTATTTCGTGAGTTGATTTCATCGTATTCACTACTAGGGTTTTGTCTTGTTTGTACTAATCATTCTTCTTCCTTCTGACTTAATCCTTTTCGCCTTTTGCTTGTAGATGATGCCT
This sequence comes from Orychophragmus violaceus, assembly GCA_030180135.1. NCBI lineage: Eukaryota > Viridiplantae > Streptophyta > Magnoliopsida > Brassicales > Brassicaceae > Orychophragmus > Orychophragmus violaceus. Next base: position 16,040,499 of record CM058240.1, read on the forward strand.
GGAGATTCATCAGCAGGAAGGTCAGCCCGAAGGCGTCTCACCCAGACTCGCATTCTTCCAGGAGTCATAAGGTCTTCGACCTCCTCTGCAACTCGCCATCCGCTTCCGTCAATGATGGCTTTGATGAGCTCACCTGATAGACGCAACATGCCCCATATTCATCCTGACAAGCTCAATGGAGCCCTATGGTGAGTTCATCTATCTCGGCTCCTTTTGTAATTAATGGTTGACTTGATGAGTAGCTTAAGTTATAGTGATGTTGTTCGAGTCTGTCGAGTCTTGTGGATTTTGAAAGTCTATTGAGTCTGTTGTAATTTGATAACTTATGATGAGTCCTTTGTATATATTAAAATATAATGATTCATGTGTAATTCGTTGATGAGTCCTTTGTGTCTGTTAAAAGATAATGAGTCTTGGGATTGAATGTCTAATGAGTCTGGTTAATTGAGCTTTGATAAGTCTGTTTAATGAATGTCTAATGAGTCTGGTTAATTGAGCTTTGATAAGTCTGTTTAATGAATGTCTAATGATTATAGGTTCTGTTCAATTACAAGTGATTATGTTCAATTACAAGTGCATGATAAGTCTGTTTTTTTTAGTTTTAAATCTTCATGGTTGCTTGATGAGTATTATTTGAAAGTCTGTCGAGTCTTTTAAAATGTACATAGTGATATTGTCTGACTTAAAGTGTTTGTCCAAGCTTCTTGCAATATTTGATAATTTGTATCTTTTTTTTATGCTAACAGGTTTGGCATTGATGATTGTATCCGGAAGGACATTGTGTCCGGATACCAATCCAACTTTTGGGGTCCATGGTGGAACTTCAGTATGGTGCCACAATCAAAGAAGGATGAGTGGTGGATCAGCTTTTTGGTAAGTTAACACTTGCAGTTTTTGGAGTAAATTCAGTTTTTTTTTTTTGTATATGTAAATATTAACATGTTCTGTTTTCTTGTAGCAAAAGTACTTCTGGGAAGAACAATTCCACAACATCGTGGTCGACCACTATACAAAGATACTGAGAAAGTCGATTTCTGACACTGTCAGTAAGAGGAAGCGCGCTGAAAAGAAGCCTGAGTTCATTGGTCTTGCGGACTGGATTACAATGCAAGAGCTGTGGGATGATGTAGAGTACCAGAAGAAGTGCAAAACCAACTCAGAGAATGCAACATCAAATCCGGATGGCTTAGGTACTCACCGCCACACTTCAGGCCGAAAAAATCACCTCCGAGTGGCTTATGATATGGTAATGTTTGATTTCATTATTACATATGGTTCTGATTTTTCTTGGATATGCTTGTTTACTAATACATTTCTGTTTGTAGGAGAAAGAGACTGGTGTTAAGCCTGCTGCAATAGATGTTGTCCGTAAGACCCATACTAAAAAAGATGGGACTATCATTGACAAAAGAGCAGAGTCTCTCATCGCAGCTGCTGAGGCATTGGCCATTGAGCGATCGCAGGACTCTGGTGTTACTGATGGATCTCAAGTTACTCCAACTCCCCTCCAGCTCACACAGGCGTATTTCGAGGTTAGGTTGCATTATGAGTTATTAATTAGAAACCATTCTAACTTGAAAGATGGAATAATACTGATTTTTTTTTGAATGTTTGTTTGTGTCTCACTTATTTGCTTCTGTCTTTGGTTTACCATTCATGGAATAGTTAATGAATGTTTGCTTCTGTGTGTGCTTCTTAAATTTTGGTCCTTTAATCATTATGTTGTATCTTTGGCAGAAAGCAACAAACACCAAAGGGCGTATCTACGGACTTGGATCTATTCAGTACTTCGATGCATATCAAGGCGACACCGGACCTGCTTCATTACTGAAGAAAGCGGCAGATTCTGAGGACAATGGCAAGATAAAGGATGATGTCAGTGAATTGAAAACAGGCATGGCAATCTTGCTTAGGATGAATGGAATTGATCCAAAGACATATCAGCCTGTTGCTCCTCGTGAGAGTGCTGCTTCTGCTGCTCTAAGTCCTCATTCCGAATCAAGTAAACAGGCAAACCAAATTTCAGACAACACCATTCCTTAGGTGTTTAAGTGTTTCTGTTTTTATCTATGTGTATATAGCATGTTTCTTAGGATCTTTTGTATTGCAAGAAACTCTTTGTAATGTCTTGCCTTTTGGTACTATGTAACTCAACTTTCATGTTTCATAATCTAATTTAGCCATTGTACAATTTCTTGTTTCCAGTAATCTAATATCAAATATAAATTGAAATCAAAATGGAAATTGAAATGTGAAACAAAATCGAATATATACCTAATTTCAGGGTTATCAATTTAGCTACGACTTGCTACGCCATAAGTCGTGGCTACCATAATCAATTTAGCTACGACTTGTTACGACATAAGTCGTGGCATCAGAATCAATTTAGCTACGACTTGCTACGACATAAGTCGTGGCTAACATAATCAGATAGCTACGGATAGCCATAGACATAAGTCCTCGCTATCCATAGCAATTTCTACGACTAAGTTAGTAGCTAGTCGTAGCTAAATTAACTTCGAATAGCGTCAGAATAATTCGTAGCTATATAGCGACGGATAAATTCGTGGCCAGTCGTAGATACGTATCCACGGATGAATTCGTATCTAGTCGTAGCTACGTAGAGACGAACTAAAGTCCAAGCAATTCGTAGCTATTAGCTACGAATTTTGTCGTAGCTACGTCGTGGAAAGGTTGCAGCGGATAGCTACGAAATACTCGTAGCGTCGAGCTTGTAGACGCGGATCAGGATCGTAGCTAGTCGTAGCTAAGGCGAACTTAGCTACGAAAAATCAAGCGTAGCTACGAAAATTTCCGTAGCTACGCGCCAGTTTTCTTGTAGTGTCATTTGCATTATTCTAACTATTATCTTTTTTTTGGGTCAAACCATTCATTCTTAGATTAATAAAACTCACTCCATCAAGAGAGGAGGGATTACAAGATAAGGAGCAAACAATGCCCAAAGTTTTGCTAAACAAGTGGTTACAAATAAAAGATAGGTGTAGATACATTTTATCGAAAGAAAACATGAGAAATCGAAGAAGACTAAGATTCCATGAAACTTTTGATCGACTGCACCCGACACACTCGCAAGTGCGTTAGACTCTGTACTAAAGACAGAGGAAATGTCTGCTACCAAGGCAGAGAAGGAACCTGCAACAAAGACAGGAGAGACAATAAATCGGGAGGAAAAACCTTGCAATACCGGTAAGTCTTGAACCTCCCAACCACTTAAGATAAGTGGAATATATGGAAAGAAAACACAATAATTGTCCAAAGAAACCAGATTCATAAAGAAAATGGAACAAATTCTGCATATTGCAGTAATGGATCGCATATAGGCGATATCAATGTCAATAACAGGTACAAGAGGAGCACCTATAGACATTACCGGAAAAACTAAAGTCCCGACCAACAAGAGAAAGGATCTGCAACCTGCAGTAATAAGGGAATCTAAGGCAAATGGCAAACAGTTCGGGACTATGGTATTAGGAACAAAATTCCATCTTAGAAAGGAATTTGAAACCTGCCAAATCACCGAGAAGGGGGGGGTATGTGGTGAGGTCTTGAGCAGCGAAGGCTGTGATAGTCACTGGAGAAGAGGAAATCTCGACCCAAACAGACAGAGAAAGGGGCCCGTGAGGTCGTGAAGATAGTGATGACGGTCGAACCAGAGATGAAGACACGAACAAAATATGAATTAAGAAATTTGATATAAAATCAATAATTTAAGTCAAACACCATGCAACGATTAAAAAAAAAAGAAATACGAAAGTTTGTGGGGCTGAAAGATGAAAGGTCTCGTCAGAAGAACTTCTAAGAATGTTTTAACTACTAAAAACCTATATTTATTACAATCAAACACTCTCTTTGATTTAAAAAGTTCAAAAATATTCATTATCCGGGTCAACCGGTTCGACCGATTCACTGGGTCGCAAATAAACCACGGATTTTTCCGGATTTTTCTGGGTTTTTAACTCAACGGTTTTTGCATATGACCCGACCCGGAATGTCTGCCGGGTCACCGGGTTTACCGGTCCGACCGCGGGTCCGGGTCGGGTTTCAAAACATTGCTTAAATCATATCGATCTATCTGTACCTATTTGTAAATTAACTCCGTTTCTAATCTTTTCTCTAAATTTGTCGCTTGTTAAAACTGGTCTAAATGAGATTAAGAAGCATGAAAAATGTAAATCGTGATATTAAAAATGATCCTCTACGTCCTAACTCTTGTGGTCAAGTGGTTGGGGACGGACCTTGGACGCTACCACGTTCCGGGTTCGATCCTCCTGTCATGCGAAACTAAGTCACATTTGTTTAGGACACCTACATGGATATGGGCCCATTGCTTTCGGCCCATTTGAATACCCGGAGAGAGGGTCTATCCATGGGCTGCACCTCCCCTTGGGGATTAGTCTGAGCCCCTCCATAGGCTCGGGATATCCCCAGGTTAATCAAAAAAAAAAAAAAAAAAAAAATGATCCTCTACTATTTGAGGCTTACCTTTATTTAATTTGAACTCTATATAGCATTTTTCTACACTCGTCATTTCCATTCTACATCCTCAATAAAGTGCTAAAAATGTTGGATGTCTCATCTTCTTCATATGCACTAAGTTAATGTGAAATTATATGCAATATAAAATGCAAGTTGTTGGCATGGGGATATCTTCGTGCACCTAGATCATCAGAGTGGTAATCTTCTTCTTAAGGACGATTCCATCGAGAATACCTATGCTTTTTATACTCTTAATTACGTCTATAATGACCACCCGTTGCTTTTTCACCTTTACAATTATGTTTCTCACATCTACGATTGCTCTATATCTGATTTTCTCTCCTCCGCCTTCTCCTATAACTAATTCTTCTGAGTTTCTTCCCTTGTTATTCTTTCTTGTTCGGATTCTTGTATTTTTAATGATTGTGGATCAAATTTGATTTTTATTTACTTGAGATTTGTCTCTGTACATGTTTTTTTTTACACAGTGATTTTGGAAGAAATCTTTTGTCCTTTTGGCTAATAATGTTCATAGAGTTTGACCTCTATTTTGCATGTGATTGATTATACGTCATGGAAATGTAAGGGATTGCTGAAACGTCTCGAGTTGGAAAACCTAGTAAGTGATCGTAAACTGAAGTCTGAAGATGTGTAGTAATGGAGAAATTATTAGTATTAAAATAGATTATGAATTAAATTACGTTCGGTTTAAGAGACTCGTTATGTTTGGATTTTCAGCGTGAGAAAAAGAATGACAATTGAAGACTTAAACTTTTTTGGAGAGAAATAAAAGAGTGAAAGAAGAAGAAAGTGTAACAAATGGGTGGGAGAAGAAGTAAATCCATTAAAATCTCATGTATTTTCAAATTCATTAGAGAAATCAACTAAATCTTATAAATACTTCTAATTTCAGTTACATTAAATATATCATATTCATCAATCCAATAACATCTTTTTAGTTCTGGAACATTGACGATCTATCACAATTTGATCTATTTGTTTTAGTCGTTCTCATCATATTTTCATATATTTATTCAATTATTTTCGCTTTGTACTCATTTATAGTATGTTCGATTTCCTGAAGTTCAATATGTTAGAAAATATTTACAGGAATTACAATAATTTTTACAACTCTCAATACTATATAGATTAAAATATTTTTATTGCTTTATTTTTTAATAATGTATTAATACAATCTAGAATTTTAATATTAATATATATATATGTAATCTTTGTGGCTATTAGATTTATGTATCCATTACATAATAATTTAGGTTGGGGTTGATGTAAAATTTTATCTATGTACATGAATTGGCTAAATGACTAGATTCTCCCGGAACGCTACGTATCCTTTTCTGGCCCTGCCGCTTCTACTCCTTTCACCCTTTCTCTACAGTATGTTCGGATGGATGGAGCCTTAGCCTTTTACTAATAGACTCTCCTATGACTACAAGAAGAAAAGTAGGCATTAGCAAACCTAATCCGGAAATTGCTGAACTTAAAGGACACCTTTCATCAGGTCGGTAATGGTAAAGGTACTTTTTTTTTGGTTCGACAATAGGCATCCGTTAGGTCCCCGCAAATAGCGCCATTGCAACACCCATGAAAGGGGTGGTTCCCCATCTAGGAGCTACTTTACCATATTCGGAATTCAACGGTTTCAATAACTTCCCTACAGTAGTGCTTCTCGGACCAGATCTGGAACTATCTTCAACAGTTTGTGTACATATACTCCACATTCCGGAATTCCAAGGAATAAATCAAATTGACCCTAGGTGTGTTTCTTTTTTGACTATACATACATTTTCTCAAATTTTTTTGTCCAAGACTAATTATTGTGGACGTTTCCTCACAATAACTATTATTGAAATTTTGATGAAGAAAAAGACTCAACTAGTGTCATAGAACGACTAAGACTATCATGCTAGTGCACAATCCTCCCTCCAAACTGTACATACGACTTTCATCGAATATGACTTTCCACATAATTCTATATGTATCTATGAAATCCAGTATGGAATTATGTTTACTCACCTTTAAATTGAATATCTGATTCCCTCCTTTTCCTGCTAGGATTGGAAATCATGTATTTTACATATCCATACGATTGAGTACTTAGGTTTCCTAAATAGTGTAAAAATAAGTGCTTCGAATCATTGTTATTTGACCCGGACCTGTTTTAAAAAAAAGTCGAGGCATTTCGAATTGTTTGTTGACACGGACAAAGTTAACCCCATATTTTTCTTTAGACAATCTCCTAATTGTTCATGAGCAATTAAAAAAGATTCTTTAACCATATTGAATTCCGGAGGCTTGGTTTGCCCAAGCCGCCGAGTATTGGAAACTGAACATCTAATATTATTTTTTCTCATATTTTCATAATATGTTACTTATCTTTAAATTTAAAACAATTTAGTCTGAAAAGAATAAAATGTGCCTATTCTGAATAGGGTATTAAACTTGTCTTAATCTTTATTAACTAAATATATTACATAAACTTTTATTATTTTTTATTTTACTTCATTTATTTAACTATAAATTAACTAAAATAAAGTAAAAAAATACATAAGATTTAAATGAACACTATAAATAAACTTTAATGTTCATTTGTTAAAAAAAATTTTGGTAGACAACCTAAGAGGAGAGAAAACTCTCCTATCATAATAATTTACATTAGAGAACATGCGCTAATATGCTATTTTATTTTTATTTGTATTATAAATAATATGTTTTATATGATTTTTATTATCAATCATTTCATAAGTTTTATGTTTTTAATGAATTTATATTTTCTTCAGTCTTTTATCATATTTCTAATCTTTTCATTTTTTGTTATTTATATTTTTTTATTCATCCAAGTCCAAATATTACAATAATATTTTGAATTTTTTATTTATAATTTTTTTTGGATGAAATGTCAAATTTATTGATTATCAACAATTAATATTACATTTACAAGTGTAAACTGTAATAATCCTGTAAGAGTGGAGGTATTCAAGATGAAAAGTAGAAGTCCAGTTCTAACTACATCAAGATGCATAAACTTCGAACCACCTGGGAAGAAGGCTCGAGGGGGGGGGGGGTATTAGTCCAGCGATGTAATACGTTTCCTAACCAACCTCTCAACTGCCTTCAAAGTGCTTGCGCTGCCACTTTTTGGACGAGTGTTACGCTCCCTCCACAGAGTATAAAGTGATATCTGAAACACAAGACGGAGTAAGACGTAGTCAACTGGCGTGAAACCTCCATGTGTCAGGGAGTTCATTACAGCATTCCACGATGGCGAAGACGATGATGGCAATAGGTCTCTTGTGTCTTTTGCCCACACCGCACTCGACAGAGGACAAGAGAAAAACAGAGGGGACCTTGACTCATTAGGATCTCCACAAAACACACACGACTGAACAATGCCCCAGCTACGCATACGGTCACATGTGGAGAGACGATTCCGAACAGCCAGCCACGCAATAAAAGAAACACGGGGAATACGTTGAGGAAACCATATGACCCGTACCCATTCTACACTTTCCTTCCGTGCTCGGATCAGTTCCCATGTCCTGGCTGAAGAGAATACGTTTCTGAAGTCCATCTCATCATGCTTCCACAATAAAGTATCCGACCCTTTTTCCACTGCGGGGGAGATCGAGGCAAGTGTGGCAACTAAATCAGGGAAACGCCTCCGTATGCTACTGCTTTGCCTCTATCTAACCGAGATAAATGCTTTTTCCATTGTCGCGTTGATAGGAATACCCAAAGCACACGGCCCAGCACTTCCCAGAGTCTCAATTAGATTACCCAATCCTAGCCAATTATCATGCCAAAAAAACGCAGACCGATCATCATTTACCTCATATCTGATGAAGTTAAAAGCTTGGTCCCTGATTTTGAGTAATTTTCTCCAAATCCATGAGCCTTTAGTTCCCACCTTGATTGTCCAAAGAGGTTTATGCCTCAGCAAATGTGTGTTGATCAAGAGACCCAAAGTGAGCCGGCAAGAGTAAAAAGATGCCAAATCAGATTTAAAGCAAGGACTCTTTCCGAATCCTTTAATCTACGGACTCCGAGACCTCCCTCAGCCATTGGGAGACAGACTTCGTCCCAAGTAACCTTTGCCTTGTGTGAGTCTAACGGAGAGCCTGACCATAAGAACGCCGCACACATTCTTTCAATCGTGTCATAACAGCCCTTTGGTAGAATAAAGACTGAGCTCCAGAAGTTGACGGTGCTACCAATAAATGTTTTAATAAGCTGCAAGCGACCAGCGTAAGAGAGAGACCGAGTTGTCCAAGAAATAAATCGGCTCCTTACCTTGTCAATTAATGGTTCGTAGTCATGCTTAGACATAAGTTTCTTCGTTAAGGTCTGAGATACCTGATCGGAAGATGTCCAGTTTAAATACCAGCCTCAGCAGAAGCTCGCTTAAGATTTGGTGAATTACCAGCCGTGAATACATAGGATTTAGCTGCGTTAATATGGAGGCAAGAAATTAGTGCAAACTCGTCAAAGATATTCAGAACACCTTTGAGTGATGCTGGTGAGCCATCCGTAAACACCAAAATGTCGTTTTCGAAGCTCATATGAGTAAGATTTACTTCCTTACATTGTGGATGGTAGCCAAAACAGCCTGCAACTTCCCCCTTATTAAGAAGCTTCGACAGAACATTATTAAGAATGACATAGAGATATGGGGAAAGAGAGCAACCACTAAAAAACTCGCCGTGGAGACGCAGAGATGAATCCAGTTGATAAACACATCTGGTAGCCCCATAGCTCGAAGGACGTTGACAGTAAACAACCATTTAACCGTGTCAAAGGCCTTGGAGATATCGAACTTTATAGCGCAACTTGGAGGACGTGATGTCTTGTGATAACCGTTAACCAACTCAGCAGCTAAAAGCACATTCTCCAGAAGCAGTCTACCCTTGATGAATGCACTTTGATTCGGTTCAATAGCTCATAGAAGGAGCTGCTTAAGTCTTCTAGCCAAAAATTTTGAGATTACCTTATAGAGTATGTTGCAACATGTAATTGGCCTGAAGTCCTTCATAATAATTGGCGGAGAAACTTTTGGAATTAATGACATAATATTGGAATTAACTCCTATGGGTAGAAATCCGAAAAGGAAGAAAGACTGCACTACTGTGATAAAATCTGGACCTATGACAGTTCAAGCTCCTATATAAAACTCTTTTGTATAACCATCTGGACCATGAACTTTTTCATTGGGTAAAGCGTTAAGTGCATAAGTAACTTCCTGAGCAGTAATCGGTGCCAGCAGACCCGCAGCCTCAACAGAAGAGCAGCGAAAAGTGAGAAGGCTTTGCAATTGTTCTACTGACCAACTTGTGCCTGCCTGCGGTTCTGATTGAAGAAACTGCTAAAAGTGATTAACAGCTTCCTGCTTAATGTCAGCCAGATTTGTCAAGACTACCCCATCTGAAGTTGGTAACTGCTTGATACCATTCCTCGCTTTACGGTTTGCGACCACATTATAGTAAAAACTTGTGTTCTAGTCCCTCTTTTTCATCCATCGGATACAAAACTTCTGTCGGATAAAGCTTTCTTCAATGGACGCTAGATGGTTCCAATGACGCTCAGCTATAGCAACAGCATTGGTGTTCAACTGGGACGGATCATTAAGGGCCTGATTTTGGAGAATACAAAGCTCATCATATGCGTTTTTTGTTCTCAGAGGCAAATCACCATATTTAGTCTTATTCAAGGCTCGAAGATCATATTTCAACTCTTTCAGCTGCTTACGAAACCTTGAGAGTGCAGAGCGTGAATGGATCATCGGTATGTTTTCCTCCCATCTCCTCTTAACTGTACTCAGAAAGTCTGGATGGTCCACTAGGAAATTGAAAAACTTGAATGGCTTTCTGGAAGAAGAAGTTTCCTGAGTTAACCGAATCAAACATCTCGAATGATCAGATATTACTCCCGCTTCAAAGGTTGTATAAGAATTGGGAAAAGCTTGTAGCCATTCTGCGTTAACGAGAGCACGGTCCAATTTTTTTCCTACTGGATCCATGGCACGTTTGTTCCACCAAATATATAAGGTACCTACCGACGAGAGGTCCATGAGACTACAATCAGTTACGGCGGTTTGGAACTGAGTCATCCCGACTTGGTTAGGTAAATAGTCCAGCCTTCGAGAGTGCTCAGATGATGATAGAATCTCGTTATAGTCCCCAATCAGTATCCAAGGCATAGATAGAGTATAAGCGCTTCTTATTCCTTAAATGTCATTCCATAATTGTCTTCTTTCCGCTTCAAAATTAGAAGCATATATGGCAGAACAAATGAACACTTCTCCCGACCCCAAAACCTTAACCGCACAAGTGATTATTTGATCAGTTTTGTGCAGAAGAAAAACCTCCATCCCCTCCGACCAGCAAAACCAAATCTTCCCTAACCGGTTGAACTCGTAGTTTGTGATAGCTTCCCAACCCGGTAAAGTAGAATTCATGTGATTATTTGATCAATTTTTATTATTATTATGCTCTTATGTTGTTTATAATTTATTTGTTTCTATTGTCATTTTGTTTAGTTGTTTTTGTTTTATCATATTTATGTTTCTATCATGAAAGTTCTTTTGTCAACTATCTTTTTATTATTTATTAAAGATATTTTTTATTGTATGGTCTTTTGCTCCTAATGTTTTCAATCATTTAAAACTTTTTATCATATTATTCTCATTTTTAGTCGTATAACTTAGTATTTTTACTTGTATTAAGATTTAATTATATTTATTAATTTATTACGCAAAATATTAAAAATGTATTTCTATTTTATAATATATAATTTATTTTTAAAATTTATGAAAGTATAAATTTCAATTTAATTTAACTTATATGTATATTTTAATAATTTTTATCTAACTAAATGATTTTAAATTAAATATATTATTTTAGATTAATTTAAATTTTAATAATGATGTGAGATTTTTTTTCTTCAAATAGACCAATCAAAGAAGGACTTATGTGTCAGTTGGAGAGAGTCTCAATCAACTATTATATTATTGATTATATATTTATAAAATTCTAATTTAAATTTCAGTTTAATTTAATTTATATTTATGTTTTAATAATTTTTTACTATTTAAATTCTAATTAAATAATTTTAAATTAATTTATTGTAAATGTTGATGTGAGAAAAAATTATAATAGATCAATAAAGGAAAGCTGATGTGTTAAATGGAAGAACTCACTTCTATTTTTATAGTATTGATGACAATCGAAATTGATAGCTTTACTGGAAACATGATTGAAAGGGCATAGGTTTTGGTTAGAATCAGAGTGTTTTTTTTTTTAGTCGGCAATACTTCATTGATAGAGCCCAATGTGCTAAGTTTACATAGTATAAGAGTTTAATACTGTAGAATGAAAATTAAAACGAAGCTAAGTGGGCTCAAAAAGGCCCAAACACACAAGACGACATCAGTATACACCGTCATACGAGAAGCCACATGTTCATCCAAGTGCCACGCGTCCGTATGTAACGGAAAGCCTCATGCAAACCGCTGGCGATGATGTCTGGTCGGTAAGAATGCTTCCGCCGCTCGAGAATCCATCTATCAACATCAAGAACACCGCATAGAAGTTTATCCGGTTCAATCTACATGTCAACCACCGCTTCCAAGTGCTTGATAGCTGCTGAATCACATGTTCGATTCATCCGCAGGAAAGGAAGACGCCGCCGGACCCGTTCAACTCGATTGGGTTGCGAACCAACCGGCCGAAGCACACGGTCAGGAGACAAATCGTCGGGTCTTGATAGCATAAAACTCCGTGGATCCAAACCATAGCGAACGATTCCAAATAGGAATCGGAAACCATCGCGGACCGCTTAAAAACACAGGACAAAACAGTTCACGAGAGGGAGAAAAGCCAAGTCCGGCAGTTGCCGGAGTTTATTGGCGGCTAATCCGCAGCAAAACGGCGGCGAATACGTCCACCATTTATAACAAAACCAAGAGGATCACCGCAGCAAAAGAAAAACTAAAGCAGGGCAAAATAACCTGACCACCGGAGGGGCTAACGCCGTTCTTCAGTGGCCGGAACGAGCTCGATAAAAGAAGTTTGGTCGAGAAAAAACTTGTTTAGAGAGAGAGAAGAGAGAGGTTTTAAACCCACTCTTATTCTTAACACATGAAAATTATGAGCTTCGCCCTGAAAATTCTTGAAATTCAAAAAGAGCACAATATAACGTTTTTCCATCATTCTTTTTTTGTTTGCCATCGAACATTTGACCTTCATTGTAGATTCGAATTTATTTAGTTTATGGGTCTTCGGCCCATACTCTACTAAGCCCATTATGATCAACACCAAATCCGTTGCAAAACTTTGTAATTTTGTTTTGAAAATCAAAGACCATTTGCTTAATGAAAAACTAAAAGCAAGAAAAATTGAAGTTAAATATCCAAAAATGTCTACTACGGAAACTAATTAGTAAATTACACAAAATCCATCACATCTCTCAATATCTCTGTACCATTACCAACAAACAACAATAGTAGACAAAGGAAATGAACATTTTGTTTTAAAGTCTTTGTGTTTTGTTGTTGCATATTTCTTCAAACATGTTGTTGTCTTGTAATTTCTATTCTCTTCAACAGTCCACCAATCTCGGCTTCCATTCTCATTTTCATGTTATATTGTTATATAATCATAATGTGAGTGCAATCTCGTCAAATAATGGAGTGTGAACGTATGAGCGTAGAGGCATTTTTTGTCTAGATCCCATCAATCTTGAAGTATTTCCATCAAACGCAGGCATGGAACAGGGGCGAACGTAGTGAACAACATATCATGGCAGATGCCTATCTAACTTTTTCTACTAAATAAAATGTAGTGAAAATAATTTTGTGCCTCCACTTAAATGCATTTGTAGATCCGCCTCTGGCGTGGAGTTCAGTCTTGAGAGATTGCGTACGATGGATGAGTGTATGAGATCAATCTTGTGTATTTGTGACATCCTTACTAACATTTTTCTTGTTCTGCTGTGGTAGTTAAACTTTCCACCAATTACAGTTTGCTTTCTCGGTCAAAGAATCATTGATCGATGTTGATTTATGAATGATAATTATAGTTTCACATAGGATATGATATATATTAAATGAGTGATAATTATAGTTTTACATAGGATATGATATTTATTGAATGAAAGTTAATCTTATCTCTATAGAATACTAGCCTTGTTTAGAATTGTTTGATTGATGCATCATGGATCATCCAAAATCATTAGCTTCATCCTATGATACTTCTTTTATTTTATTAATCTTCTTGTTTAGTGTTTGTTCTTGTTTTCTGGCTTTCTTTTATTGTTTTGATTTCTTTTTAGGTTTTTATATGAGAAAAGTCATAAAATAGCACAAAAAACATACCTTATCATAAATATAGCACCAAGAAAAATAATTCACATTTTTAGCATTATTTTAATTACAAAGACTTTTATAGCATTATATAATTTAGGATTTATGGTTAATTATTTAGGGTTTAGGGTTTATTATTTAGGGTTTAGGGTTTAGTATTTAGGGTTTAGGGTTTATTATTCAAAGTTAGGGTTTAGTATTTAGGGTTTAGGGTTTAGTATTTAAGATTTAGGGTTAGGGCTAATTTAGTAACAAAACATGTTTTTGTGCTATTTTTATGATTTTTCTTCCTTGGTGCTATATTTTTGACAAGTCATATTTTTGTGCTATTAATACGATTTGCCCTTTTTATATTTAAAACCATTTTTCTAGATTTTATTTAAATTAAATAGTTTCTTATATTCTTAGTGTGTTATTATTCTTGTCTCCCTAGATTGATACCGTAAATACTACATCGACATTTATAAATGTTTGAAGAATTGATAGAGTAAAACCGAAAAATCTCTCTATCTCAGCAAAAAATCATATATAGATATTGAAGAAATAAAACGACTCTTTATTTAAAAGGATACTAGATTTTGACCCGCGCTAAAGAAGCGCGGGTTTATGTTTTCATTCTTAAAATATATACTTTTATCTTAAATTTATATTTTTATAAATTAATTTCGTTACCTATTTCGCCTAATCTATATCAAATGAAAATAAGATGATATAGTGCTAAATGTGAGAAGAAATTTAATAAATTTTGTTTTTGTTTTGATATTATTAACTTGTATATTATATATTAGTAGTTGTATTTTATTGTTATTTTTAGTATATGATTAGTCATGCTCGAACTTGGTTAATCTATTTTTCAACACGTGTTGTAATGATATATAATTTGAAAATTTGATGGAACAACCCGTTAAAAACTGCATTCAAACATGAACTATAATTTGACGCATCATATATTTGAATAATATAAATATTAAATAATTTAAATATTTATATTAAATTTAAAATATATCAATTGGAATTAGTTACTCGTGCAAATTTTATTTTTAGAAATCGAAATTGATTAATTTATTTTTAGCCCATTTTATTATAATTTAAATATTTTAAAATTTGATGAAACAACCCGTTAAGAAGTACAATCGTAAAAAACGTTTCTTACAAAATAAATAATTTATACTCGCACGCTAGTACAATATTATATATTACTTTCTTATTTTAATAATAATTTATTAATTTTAATGATTATATAATTTATAAAATAATTATGTATTAAATTATATAATTATATGTACCAATTGATTTAGTAACTTAATTATGCTTGATTTTATTTCTTTAAGTTAAATTTTAGTTAAGAATAATTTATAATATTTATTTTAATATTAATTTCGAAATTAATTATTATTTTTATTAAATTTTTGAAAAAGATTTTCGTTAGATATGATTATGATAGAAAAAAGAAAACAAAAGATATTATAAGATATTATGAATAAATCAAATATAAATTGTTTTACAGTTTTACCCTTAATGAAGGTTACAAATCCTAATAATATCAAGGGTAAATTTCGGAAACAACATTTATGTACCATGGCAAACCTTCCTGTTTTAATAGATTAGATTTTTTGTACATGATTAAGTTGATTTAGTTAGATATAAAAATTTGATAACATTAATTAGTATGAACTTCTTAAATAATTAACTTTGAAGGAAATTGGGCAAGCATATTCATCTCCCATTTCTTTTATAATACAAAGATTAAATATTATATATATGGTTCGACATAAAAGCCAGAACCGTAAATCAGAACCGGAATCGATCCAAAATAAATGGTTAATTTCAGATATGCACATTGTTATTTTTGAGTATCTATACAATTTTGACTATTATCCACTACCCAACCTAATATCCCCCTTATTTGGATTAGGGATTTTAGAGAATTTGAAATTTGAATTTCAAAAAGATTTGATCAGATTTTACAAAAATTTCTTAAAATAGTCGCTAATAAGATCATGGTTTTTTTTTTTAAAGGTGTCTAATAGTTGTTAATAAGATCATGAGGTTTTATTTTGTAACATGTATTTCGTCTATATATCTTTGGTCATAATCTTCAAATATTTCCAGATTTCATTTTTCATCAATGACAAAATTGTTGAGAAGAAAAACTAATAGTAAAAAATATATCTTGAATGATTTTGATATATTTTACACGGATTATTCTATTAATATCTTATTATATATTTGTAACTGATTTTCTTTGGAACAGAATATTCAGCGAGAATGTACTTAGAATATACCTAAATTTATCACACATATATATCTCGATCACATAATAAAATGATTTACAGAGTACAAAATTTCAGCAACTTTGAATAAAATCTAAAAACTCAACATGGGGTTGAATCGTTTAACACTTTTTTGCTCAGCCATCATGTTTCTAAGCATTTTCGGTTTGAGCCATGCCGGAGTCACCAGTACCTACACTAGAGTAGCCGAACCTTCCGAAGAGATGCCACTGGAAACCTTCCCTCCTCCTGCTGGCTTAAACGCTCCTGAACAAGTAATGTTCAAGTTTTTATTATTTGTAATCATTTTTTACATCTTTGTTAACGAAAAGTCTCTCTTTTTTCAGGTTCATATAACACAGGGAGATCACAATGGTCGAGGTATGATAATCTCGTGGGTAACCCCAATAAACGACGATGGTTCTAACTTTGTGAAATACTGGGTCGCTGAAAGTGACGGGAGTACAAAGCAGAGCACAGAAGCATCAACGTCCTCGTATAGATACTACGACTACACTTCTGGTTTTCTTCATCACGCCACCATTAAAGGGCTTGAGGTTCGTACATTTTCCTGACTTTATAGCTAAAGTAATCAATCTTTTTTAAATAGCATTCTTAAACAAATGAACCTGTGCAGTATGAAACTAAATATTTCTACGAGCTTGGAACCGGTCGTTCTACTAGACAATTCTCCTTCACAACTCCTCCGAAAGCCGGTCCTGATGTGCCGTACACATTTGGCATCATTGGTAATCCACATATTCATAATTTCAACAATGAATTTTAGGCTGCTGAATCTAATTAATCTTACAAGTTAACTTTGTTAAAATTTAGGTGATCTGGGACAAACCTATGCCTCTAACCAGACATTGTACCATTATATGTCAAACCCTAAAGGCCAAGCGATGCTTTTTGTTGGAGACTTGTCGTACGCCGACGACCACCCGAACCACGACCAAAGAAAATGGGATTCGTATGGTCGATTTGTTGAACCAAGCGCGGCGTATCAGCCTTGGATCTGGGCGGCAGGGAACCATGAGTTAGATTTCGCCCCATCAATAGTAAGATCCGATCTACATATCTTTCGATAAAGGGCAACACAATCTTAATATTTTGTGCATTAAAACCATTTGATGCATTTGCAGGGCGAGACGCAGGCCTTCAAGCCATATAAAAACCGTTACCATGTTCCATACAGAGCCTCGCAGAGCACCTCTCCGCTATGGTACTCAATCAAACGAGCCTCAGCGTACATCATCGTACTCTCATCTTACTCAGCTTTTGGTAACGTTCTAAGACTCTCACACTCTACAATATTCCAATCTATAGATACAGTCTAATGTTTTTCTTGTGTGACATCTTACGACAGACAAGTACACACCGCAAAACTCGTGGCTCGAGAGTGAGCTCAAGAAAGTAAACAGAGAAGAGACTCCATGGCTGATTGTTCTGGTTCACTCGCCCTGGTACAACAGCAACAATTACCACTACATGGAAGGTGAAAGCATGAGAGTCACGTTCGAGCCATGGTTCGTCCAAAACAAAGTTGATATTGTCTTTGCTGGTCATGTTCATGCCTATGAGCGATCAGAGCGTGTCTCCAACATTAAGTACAATATTACTGATGGGTTGAGTTCTCCCGTGAAAGATCCATCTGCTCCGATTTACATCACCATTGGCGATGGAGGCAACATAGAAGGAATTGCTAACGAGTAAGAAAAATAAACCATATATTGCATTCCATTAAAGCTTTCTTGTTTGTCTTGTTTGATCAAGATCGTTTGTTTTTCATGCAGTTACACGTACCCGCAACCCGGTTACTCAGCCTATAGAGAGGCCAGTTTCGGACACGCTCTACTAGAGATAAAGAACAGGACTCACGCCTTTTACACTTGGCATAGGAACCAAGACGATGAGCCGGTTATCGCCGACTCTCTATGGGTGAAGAACAGATACTTCTTGCCGGAGGAGGAGTAGACACTTTCTGGCATGTCGAGAATGTGATTTGCTTAGTTTTTTTTAGTTTTTAAGAAAAATGAATTAGTATCTCTTTTTAATAATAAGATTAGTTAGTATTTTAGTGTTCTTTGGTAGGTTTTGTTTAGTGTTCTTTTTAAGTTTTTTCTACTTGTTGTGTTAAATTTATTTAGCTCATAAGTTGAAAATAATTCCAATATCGGATATCTCAGTACTTCTCTCAGATATTTAATATAAGTTCTCAGAAATTCAACATATTTTTTGTATATTATCACTTCTCCGATATGAACCTAATTGAGTAAAATAACTTCAGAATAGATTACCCATATTTAAACAAGGGGATTCAGTATATCCAAATAGTGGTAAGATTTTGTTGGGAGATTCCAGCTAAAACCGAAGTTATATCGATAGTGAGGTAGGTAGGTTTCGTTTATTTTATTTTATTTCTTATAAGCTTTATTAGTATTTGTGTTATATATTGTATTGGATTTTATTTTATATATTATTGAAGTGGTAAACATATGGTTTTTTTTTTTTATAAATTACAACATCGTATATCGGATATGACATATAACTTCTCTCATATTGAAAAAAAAACAACTAAAACGAACCAAGAAACTAAACTTTCTAACCCAAAAACACTTCTAGATGTTGACAACTTTCATTGTATTTTAATATAAATAAAATTGGGAGTATTTTACTAAATTTAGTTAAATCTCTAATGGATTTAAAAACACACGATGGTTTTAGTGGATTTGCTTATATAATATAGTGAATTTTTGGTCAACAATATAGTTTGATTAACTAGTATGGATTTTAATGAAAATCTTTGTTGTTCTAAGTCAATGATGACCAAATGAGAGAAGCCATTGTCACTTGAAGTAGCTAAATGAAAGTAGTGTTGTGTCCTGGAAATCTCTAAAAGCTCCTTGGGCAGCCAATGCAACTACAATTGGCGGTGCACCATATTATACCATATTATAGATAAAAGTATTCATTTAAAATCACTCTTTTTTTTTGTTTATATTCTAGATCTGATTGCAAAACTACTCCAAATTGAAGTCAATCATAAAACTACTTTCTCCTTTCTTTCGTCTCATTTGTTAAGATAGTCCCTTAATAATCTGGGTATTTACGATAATATCATCGTCGGACTTTTTATAAAATCTAATATTTTTACCAAAAAACAAAAAATTTAGATCTAACTTAATTATGAAACTGTCATTTTCTCTCATTCACTCAACCACCATTAACAACCAAATTTGAGCTTCTAATGCCTCACACAGCCAATTGCGAGCCACTAAAACTTTATATTAGAGTTCACCTTCTATTCTCTTATTTCCTCTCTAATTTCATCCAAAAAACTCTCTAATTCACTTTTTAAAACTTTAAAATTTTTGAATCTCTTGCGACTTTGGTTATTCTTGCATAAAAATTACTGAGTTTGTTGGGTATTGGTGTAGCTAGAAGTTATGGACGCTTGACGAAGGTAAAAACGAGCTCAAAACCAGATTTATGTGATTTTCATAAGATCCACCGATTTTCAAATCTGTTTCGCGATTTCAGACTTCCCATAAATTTTGATGGAGTCTGAAGGTCAACGAGAGGTAGTTTTGCTATTGACTTTTAAGTTAATAGACCTCCATTGAAGTTTGAGAGATTCCTTTGAAAAAAAAAATTATTAGACTTCACCAAAAAGTCTAAATAAGAAAAGCGTAGTTTTGCAATTATCAAAATTTGAATTTTTATTTAGTCTGGAAAAAAATTGAGTGAATTTGACCGAATCCTAACATTTTCTCAGACGGAATCCGAAGTCTGAAAATAAAAAGGGATAGAAAGAGTACTTGACCAAAATTTTCAAATGTTGACCAGAATAAGGAAAACAATTTCAGACTTCTAAAGCAGTCTAGAAACAATACCAAACAACTCTAGAAGTCTTAAATGCAAAACTTTTTTCAGACGGCTTTAGAAATCTAAAATACCAAATTTTGGTCAAAGCCAAAATTCTCCAAAAATGCGAAGCTTTTTGTAAGACTTCCCTCACTGTCTGAATATCATTTCAAACTGCCATAGAAGTATGTTAAAAAAAAAGTCAACCCCAAAATATCCCCCACTTTTGTCAGACAGCAGTAGAAGTCTGAATATTTCTTGGAGAAGTCCGATAAAAAAAAGTCAAATTTAAAAGTCAATTGCAAAAATATCCCTTTCTGTTCTCACACTTCATAAGTTGTTTGAAAATATCAAAAATTTAAAAATCAGACTGTGTACGCTGCCTGAAGTCGGTCAGACTGTGTACGTTGTCTAAAGTTTGTCACACTGCATCCACTTTCTGCCTATATTCATTTCAGTTGCAAAAATACCTTCTTTCTCAGACTGCAATAGAGGTCTGGTAAAACTATTGTCAGACTTCTTTGTAAGTCTGAAATGTCAAAAAAAAACACAATTTTGTATATTCATGATTAATTTCGTTGATTTTAATTTTATAAATGTGTGTTAGTTGTATATGTTCTTCTTGTGTGAGTTTTACATTCTTCTGTTTGGTAATTATTGTTTAATCAATTTTTGAACAATATTGGCAATGTAACTAATAGAAACAGACTTCGTGTGCAGTCTGAAGAGTGTTATTTTTAAAAAAGAATCCATTTGTACGTTACATATAATGTATTTAAAATATTTTTTAGCTTTCACATGTGTTATACTTAATTATGTTGCGTCTCTATCATTTTTACAAGATGATGTGTTATATTTATATGATCATCAAATTTCTTAAGTTATTGGCAATGTAACTAAGTTTATAATATTTAACTCATAAGAATCAGACTTCGTTTGAAGTATGAGTAGTTAACAAGATTTTATGAATTACAACATTATAATGTCTCACTGTAATTTGTCTATTTCCTTCAAAAATTGTTTGATAATAGGTTGTGACTTTTTTGTGTTGTGACTTAATTGTTTTTGTATTTTTGGTTTACCAAGTTTATGGCTTGTTAATTGTATTACTTTTCGCGTTTACATGCTGATTTTTCCAATAAGATCACTAATGTGATGATGAGAGAACGAACTTTACATTTGGACTTGTTAAGTTTATAAGCTTTTAGCTCATAAGAATCAGACAAAAGTAAAGGTCTAACTACCATATCATCAAACTTCTTTAGCAGTCTAGATACTATAAATGACCCATTTTTCCCAAGTCTAAGAAAATTCTCGAGGGTTAAGGTGACATATTTTTCTCAAAGGTTAAGGTGGCCCATTTTTCCTAAGTGTAAGAAACTTCATCGCCACTTAAGGTTTTTTAGTTTGTCATATGTTGGTGTATGTAAATCTAAAGGGTCATATTTTCTAACCAATTTTCTTAACTCATGGCTTTTCTTCCAAG
Source organism: Orychophragmus violaceus (assembly GCA_030180135.1). Taxonomy (NCBI): domain Eukaryota; kingdom Viridiplantae; phylum Streptophyta; class Magnoliopsida; order Brassicales; family Brassicaceae; genus Orychophragmus; species Orychophragmus violaceus. The sequence goes on from CM058240.1 coordinate 16,061,995, forward strand.
GTTAAGGTAGCATATTTCTAATGTTGTATACTTTCAATGAACAAAATTCATTGTTAATTTGAGTAGACAAAAGTAAAATTATACAACTTTGTATTTTTTCTACAAGCATAGTAGAAAAAAGAGCTTCCTTCCTCTGATTTGATCATCCAATAATCTAATACAATACAATGTGTTCAATAAGAAGACTAATAATTAGTAAAAATCTACAAAAATGAGAAAACACATAATCTAGTATCAGACTTCAGACTTCAAAAGCAGTCTAATATCAGACTTCATGTTGAATTTCACTCTCAGACTTTGGTTGTAGTATGATATTAAAATTTCGATTGCTTCATGTTCCTTGTATCACCATATACATCATGTTCCTCAGTTTTGTCTGTCACGTCTAAAATGTAAGTTCCACCATAGACAATCCTTGATATATGGTGAATCTCCTTGGAAATTACCTTTCTCTTCTCCACCATTTTAAGAGTATCTTCAAGCTGTATCTTCTTATGTTTTCTTGCTTTGTCCAAACACCTTTAACTTCTACACCAAATCAACCTATGTATTAGTTTGCATAAAGATTTATCAATCGAAAAATTCTATTAATTAAGAGAAACTTATAAATAAACCAAATCAACCTATGTAAAGGTTTTGTTCACAAAAAGAGAGATTTTTTTTTTTTGAATGATGCATGTGTGAAAATGATTTTTTTACAAGATTATGTTTAAATAGGTGGAGTGAAATTGAAGAAAAGTTTTGCTTAATTTTTAACAAATGGAAATTTGTAGGGTTTTAAAATCTTTAGTATCAGACTTCATATGCAGTATGAGATGGAACTTCTGAATCGAGCGCGAAAATTTCCCGCTTTTTAAAAAGTTTTCGTGTGAAAATTTTCAAAACTTTCAAATTTCAGAATTCATATGCAGTCTTAAATAACACTTCATGAGAAGTCTAAGGCTCTAACTGGTGACCATTTGAAGAACAATAGAAATGAATAGGAAAAGAACGAAGAGGAGTAAAATAATAGGAATTATTGTTCCTTCCCAAATTTGTTGAGGAATAATTTTGCTCTTTAGTTCTCTACGAAATAAGGAATGAGAAGGAATTATGTGTAAAAAATATTACTTGTAAATGGTGTATTTTTTAAGGAACGAAAGAAAATTTATTGTTCATCTTCATTCCCTTAGTCACCATTTAAAGCCTAAATATTTGAACCAGATTTATCGGAAAGACTGATAAATTCTTAGACTTCGGTTGTAGTTTGATATTAGACTCTCAGACTTTGTGTTCCTCGTACTTCACTGAAGTTTTAGGAGCCATTAGCAGCATAAGAAGCCCGAATTCCAGCCTCTTTGGAGAGTCATCAGGCTCAACCCTAAACCAAGCACCTGAAAAAGCAAAAACACAGAGCACTTGCATTAGTTAGCGAACAAGTCTCCAAGAATGGTTAATAAAGAATTGTTTGATATCCTTCCCATGAATTCCAGAAGCTCATTGCTAGCTTCCCCATGAGATGCGTTTACTCCTGCAGAGAGAAAAATAGAATAAATTCATTTCATTCATTACTCATCAAATTTGTAGAGGAATGCTTTTCTTTGAAATTTAATGTGGAATTGATGGAATGAACATTCCATTCTATTCCATTCCAAAAAAATAAAATTTAAGACAAATGGTAAATATTTTATGCAATTAGCCATTCCACATCATTTCATTCCAAAAAAAGTGCAATCCATTTACACCCTATGTCAAAAATCTCAATTAGTTCAGTTAAAAAACCTTTGAAAATACTAAATCAGAACAAATCCATTCACCTATTTCGTAGCTCAAAGAGAATCGGCTATGAATCACATACATAAGGACACAAATGGGAAAATAAACTTGAGATCATTCTTGGGTGAGAAATTTGAAAGCGGTTTTATAAAAGAGAGAGAAAGAGAGGTTAAAAGAGAAGGAAAAATGTGAAGTTTTTTTTTTGTTTTTATATGTGTGTACAAGATTATGTTTGGATAAGTGGAGATAAATTGGAAGAAAATTTTGCTGGACCCGGATTTTTAACAATTGAAAATTATAAAATATCTGGTATAAGACCTAATATGCAGTCTGATAAGGAACTTTTGAATCGAGCTGGAATTCTGTAATTTTCAGGCAAAAACTTCTCGTCTTTTTTAAAAGTTTTCGTGTAAAATTTTCAAATTTCAGATTTCATATGCAACCTGGCATAAGACTTCATGAGAAGTCTAAATACTTGAACCATATGTATCTAGAAGTCTGAGAAATTTTAAATCTAACAATTACTACTTAAATACCATCATATTATATAGAAAGCTTATAACAAACATCAAACTCGTTTAACATAGTCAAACTAACCAGTTTATGTAAATGTAATATTATTAATGAAAATTTCACAAACTCTCAATCTAACTCTACATATAAAAACATGATATCCAACTTCATATGTCAAACATATTTCAAACTACTTGGTGTTTAGAACCAAATTTACTTTCAATGGTTAAATATGACTAAAGTTTATGTAATTTTAATTTATATACGTCAAAATGCGTATGTGTAATTTATGTATTAAAAATTTGTATCACATTATTTTATAGCTTTTAATTTAATTTTTTAACTTAAATACGTCTCAGACTTCTCTGAGAAGTCTGATCAACCCCAAAATCTAATATTTATCACTTATAAGTACAAATATTTAAACAAAACACATACTACACATCAAATTCGCTAAATATATGCATAGTATAACACATATGTACAAATTTTAAATTTAAAATGAAAATTTGGTAAACCATGAAAATCTGACCCTAAAGCTATATGTAAGTTATATCTAAATGTCCCATTACAAAACATGTTTTGAGGGTTAGAACTTACTCTACCTTACATATTGTTTAGTTTGACTCAATTTACCAAATTTTAATTTTTATATTACTAAATTGTCTATATTTAATTTCTGTATATAAATAACAAAATATTTTAAAAAAATTTAAAATTTAAATTTACAAATTTATTCTGTATCACACATCTACTAGAATTCTGATAAAAGAAAATCATTTAGACTTCTATTGAGTCTAATGCATTAGACTTCTAAACCAATCTGACACAACACAAAGGTTAAAATGGTAATTGCGATTTTTTTTTTTTTTGGTGATAAGTGGTAACAGTAATTTCCTTAGTGCAAAAGGGTAGTTTTGCATTTCTCTCATTTTGGGGGTTAGTTTGTTTTCTAGAATCAACAATTTTTAAAAAATTGTTATGATTGATATAAAAATTGCATTCCTACCTAAAACCATGAGATTTCATTCTTTTTATTTTTAGTTTGGACCATAAATGTTTGCATGACTTTTTGGCTTTTGGATTTTAGCTTTTATATTTTGGTTTTAAAATTTTTAGTTTTTGGTTTTTTGTAGATTTTAGTTTTTAAAAAACTCGAATATTGAGTTATTTAGCTTCTAAGTTTTTAATATATATTTTTGTTTTTAGTGCTTAATTTGAAAAAATAGTATCTACATTTATTAATAAGAAATATTATTTATATAAATAATAATGTTAACAAAATTTATTAATAAAAAGCGCAAACAAAATTATTTTAAAGAAAAGACAACACACACAAACTAAAATTGTCGTGAATTCCATAAAGATTTGGAAATTTTAACTTGAATCTCTTCCTTGTATTGCATCAAAGCATATTGTGTTCTTTATCTTCTTGTGAATAATAATCTTTTCAACTACATTATTAACTATATTGTTTGAATTGAAATCAACATCTCGTTATTTTGACAACCTAATAAAATTATGTAGCGCTATCACTACTGCAATAACCTTATGTTAAACATGTATTACATACCCTGTCTTTTTTCTTAAAACCTATCATTTTGCCTTCTACACACAAAAAATCTGGTATATGATAGATCATAGCAAAAAATGTCATTTGTTAAACATTTTTTTTATAACTACTTGACGAACTATCTCCATTATATTAGCGAGGATGATAGATTTCTCCTCAAGATGGAGTAACAAATCCAAGTTGAAGAGAATAACCATATTCTCTCAAATAATATTTATCAAAAGCTGTTGTTGGAATTGATGAAGCTTCTGAATCGCTAACATTAGAAATTTTACATTGTGTGCTGATCCCGTGATATCAATAACATATATAAGCAACATGTCCATATTGCATATATAGCTAAAACATTCATACTTGTGTTATTTTGCTTGTTCCAATATTTTCTGCAACTCTTCTTGCAATAATGACAAGAATATGGCTTCTTTCAATTGCACAAATAAACCCTTTAAAGTGAGGGTACTACATGTGTCTAATGGTAAGATTGGATGAGGTTGCGTGAGTTTGTCCGGATTAGGCCTAAGCAAATCATCCGCCATTTTTTTGAGAACATTCAACACTTCATGAAATTTTCTACCTATAATTTCTTGTGAATCACCAAATATTTTTCCAACATACCTATGAGTTCTATGAGCACACAAGGTAAGAAAATTGCAATGCTTTTCTGGATGCTTACATTAGCAGTCTCCTTCAAATGATAATTCGCCTTATGCTTTTCATGTAGGCACATTAGAATCATTTCCTAGGTTCACTGTTTCATCATCATTCGATGTAATCTTCTCAAACTCGCTATGTTGATCCACTCCTGAACCTGGATAGTATCCATCATCAATAGTAATGTGTTTGCTTCCAAAAATTCAATCCAATTTATCGAGATCAATAAGAGGGTGTATTCGGAGCTTTGAAGCATCATGTATTTGCTAATTAAAAACATTGATAGGGTATACTATTCAAATATTACATGAATATGATCATGCCATCTTTTTCCGTCCATTTCAATAGCTTGTGTGTCAAGATTAAGTGTAACTCCAGTCACACAGATCAGTCGACGATAAATATCATATTTTTATAACGTAATATTTATTTTCAACATAAGCTATTGATGTTATTGACTTGTTGTATCTCTAAATGCATTTCCAATTCTCGTTTTATTTTTTCTTTTCTTTAGAGGACCATTAAGCCATATAATATGTTCCATCTCAGTCTCATATATGTCAAAAACACTGTATATTTTCCCTTTAATAAAAATATTTCATCTATATAATTAGCCAGCTAAATTGTATCCTATGAAAAGATAAACATATATAAAATTTTAACTAAATAAATACCTCTTTTTCATTTGATTGTTGTCCTTGATTTTCCATAGCTATAGTTGATATATCATGGTTTTTCTAGGTTTTCAACCATGATATATTTGTGTATATTGAGTCTTTAACTTGGTTTTTCGAGTCTATTGATTCTTCTACAGGTAGGTTTGTGTTTGGAGAAAGAGTGGGATTATAGGACATTTCTTGTGATTAGTGCGACGAGCTGAAATTGGTGTCTCGACCACGACTGGATGTCGACCGACACTGACCTTGGTGTCGGTCGACACTGAGAGCGACATAAGTTATACGCCGAGTTGAAGACAAGTTTTGAAGAATTGCTGAATTGCCCAGAAGTTTCCCCTAATTCTAATCTAGCCCCAAAACGAGTTTAGGAGTTTTAATTAGGTTTTCAGACTCATTATCATCTGATCTTGGTTTTGCAAATCTCAACCTTGCTCAACAATTCAGCTTGTTTTTTTCCAACTTATGCACATGTGCATCTCTCGCCTGAAGGAATGCCAGTCTGGTTGCGTGACCCCTTTGCACATCCCTCTTAGCCTTCCAAGTATGTCTCTTCCTAACACATGGCTCACAGCATCTTCTTTGATGCTAGTGATAGTTGTAGATGCCATTTCACTATCAATGGATTTTATTTGTTCCTAACACAAATAGATCAACAGAGTTAGAATGAGTTATACGTATAAACATAACATACAATATAATCACGTATAACTTACTATAGTATTAGCAAATTCTGCTCTCACTAGTCTCCCATCTGAATGAGTGTGTCCTACTACCCATACTAAGCTCCTAGACACCTTGTTAGGGTCTGAACTTTTTTTCTTCTGCAAATAACAAAGGCACATCAGGTAGGCGTATATATACACAAAGATTCTTAACATAAACATACCATTTCATAAGCTAAACGAATCATATCTTTTACGGCTGGTGGTGTGTGGAATCTGGCCCTTCCTCCATCCCTAAACTTTTCACTTACATCCTACATAGAGAAACCAACAGTTAATATACAATTAAACACACATAAATCTACCATTAGAGTTGGAAATACACAACCTCAAAAATTTCATCATTCTTCTGCTTCACCTAAGTTTTCCATGCTGTTGTAGATTGGATGTTACTTGGTTTCAGATCAACAATCTGTTTCTTATTTGATTTTCGTATTTTAGAGAGAAGCCTAGACTTATAACTCCTCCACAAACAACTCATCTGCATGAAAACAACATTTTTTGCCACTCTTCAGTATTGAACCTTCCCTACACTCAGACAAACTTAAACAATAAGATGTTATAAAACAGACATAGATAAGAACTAATTTCGAATCAATGTTCAGGAAATACCTGAATTTCATCTCACATTATGTCCGTTATCGACGGATCCAAGTGTCTCCAGTCATCAAGAAGGACTGGCACATTCTCTCTCATCAGAGGACCAAGGAAAGATGAAAGCAGGACTGCTCCTTTACCCACATGTTCAACAAGAGAATTCCATTCAACTTCAACCTTGTCTTCATGGTGTTTAACAATTTCATGCATCTTAGTTGGTCCTCTTGTTTTCCATTTCTTGGCTTTTGGTGGTTGCACAGTTTCTTCATGTGTCTGCGCTTCTCCAGTTGGTGGTTGCACAGTTTCTTCATGTGACTGCGCTTCTCCAGTTTCTTCATCATGCTTCTCTCCTTACTCTTCAATTTGATCCATTTCCTTTACATGATCATTCACCTGCTTCTCTCCTTCCTTTTCACTTTGATCCTTTTCCTCTGCCTTATCATTCAACTGCTTCTCTCCTTCTTCTTCACTTTGATCCTTTTCCTCTGCCTGATCATTCATTTGCGTCTCTCTTTCCTCTTCATTGTGCTTGTCCTCCGTATGCACGTCTGGAATGATAGACAACTTAGCACGTCTGATGGATAACTCCTTCCTCTTCCGCTTCTTATTCACATTAGTTCCAGCACCCTTAGCACGTCTACTGGACAACTTTGCAGGGATTGGGGAGATGCCTTGTTGATGGTTACTGCGTCTTGGCATGATTTGTTCCACCTTCTTAGGCATGTTCAATCACATGAAACATAAATAAATGTTCAAATATACAAGAAAGATATAAAAACTAAGTCTAGCCCTATTAATCCACTACTAAGACTCCTTCACAATCTTCTCTATCAAAGAAACTCTTGTCATCAGAAGACTTGTTCTCCAAATCTTCACTTTCCGGAAAACACTGAGGTGCAACAACAAACTTTGCCTATGTCTCAAGCTCACGATACCCTCTTTGTGGAGCAATCATCACTACTGACCAATTTGAATCATCATCTCTATAATAGAATACTGGTTTCGCCTGCGAAGCCAAAATATAAGGAGCTTGGGTATACGCCGATTGGTTGGCATTCAGATTCACAAGTGTAAATCCTTCTTCTTCTTTTACACCATTTCCTTTGTTGGCCCACTTACACATGAATAGTGGAATCTCAAACTTGTGGTAATCTAGCAAAATGATTTGATGTATTACTCCATAGTAGACAACCATGTCCGCCATATGTTTTATCTTTGGCACTAGCTCTACATATGGTAAAGGCCTCATAACTTACTCCACTGTTCTGAGTCTTGCGGTTTAAGTCCTCGGTGTGAGATCTGTGTCCGTTAATTACAAACCCATTATAGATTTGAGCTACATTCCTTGGTCCATAAGCCAACCATTTCAATTTCTCCGAATGATCTTTTGAGCTAGGAGAGATCTACAAATACAATATACAAAAGTAAAGTTATTAAATAACCAGATGAAAAAGAGACTAATATTGTGTGGTTATACAAGATCTAACCTTTTCTTTTACCCACTGTGAGAACATGTTTGTATGTAATTCCATAAAAGAGTCTCACTTTTAGAACAACTGACATCCTTTAATTGTAATTCTTCTAAATGCATATTGTTACATAATATCATAAAGTTAGTTTAAAATATTGATTCAAACTATAAGCTAAGAGATGAGAAAAGGGATAAACTTACTCTACATATGGATTCATCAATGTCATATTCATTAGAACATATCGATGGGTTATCTCTCACTCTTTATCTGGTCTTGCATAGTTCTTCACATATGCCTTTAGTGTTTTCATGTACATGTACCTCAAACAGAGAAGCAAAAACTATGTTAGTCAACTGTAGCAAACAACACAAGCAAGAAAATAACGAAATTAAAAATATGAGTACCTTTCAAAAGGGTACATCCACATGAAGTGAACATGTCTACCAAACGAGCCTCCCTTGCTAGATGTATTGGCAGATGGAACATTATATTAAACATGGATGGAGGAAAATATATTTCTAGTTGGCAAAATGTCTCTACAAACTCAGCCTCCAGTAATAGCAGCTTCTCTGGATCAACAACTCTCTGACACAACCTTTTGAAGAAGCTACAAAGTCTAATCACTGCAATCCTATGACCATTTGGTAGCAATCCTCTCAAAGCAACTGATTGGAGGTTTTGGAGAAGCACATGATGATCGTGGTACTTCAATCCACCAATCATAGGAGGACCTATTGAAACACAGTTTGAGATATTAGAAGAATAACCATCAGGACCTCTGAATAAACTTAACCTTCTACAAAACTTCACTTTTTCATCCTTTCTCAACCAATAAGCAGCTGGAGGCATAAAATTTCTCTTCCCTCCTTCTTGAATGTGTAACTTCTTTCTAATCCCCATATCTTGCAGATGTTTCCTTGCTTTCAACCCATCTTTTGACTTAGCAGATTGCATCAACATAGCCAAGATAGCATCAGAAACGTTCTTCTCCACATGCATGACATCAATGTTGTGACGAACCGGCATATCCTAAAAAAAAAGATGAAGGATTAGTTACAAATGATATGCAAATGTACAAATTAAATGACTGTATATAGAAATTTAAAATGAAAGTACATACCTTCCAGTAAGAAGTCAAAGAGGATGGACCGTTTCTTCCACCTCCAATTATCATTGTCTTCTTCATATTCATCACCTGACAGCTCCTCATCTTCGCATTTAGCCTTCCTTTTCCTTTTTCCTTTTTTATAGATTTACCAAACTCATTTCTGAAATCCTTTAGCATCTCACAAATCTCAACTCCAGTTTGAACTCTACTTGCACTTCCTTCCTTATAGTATTATCAAACCATTTATTTCTTCATCTGTAAGGATGATCAGGTTTGAGCCTCTTTCTATTGCCCAAATACACATGCTTATGGCTTAATTTCAACCATCTAAAGGGTGTATCCTTTCCACACACATTACACGCATGTTTACCTTTAACTTTACATCCTGCCAATGGCCTTAATCCTGGATAATCAGTTATACTCCATAGTAACACTGCCTTAAGAGTGAAATTCTCCCTCATGAATGAGTCATGGACAATAGTACCTTCACGCCACATATACTGTAGATAATCTATCAACGGAGCCAAGTAGACGTCGACATTATTGCTTGGTGCAGTTGGCCCAGGGATCAAAAGAGTGAGCATAATGTTATATGCGTTCATACACAATATTGGATGCATGTTGTAGTTGACTAATAAAACCGTCCATGTGATATAATTTGTATTCTAGAGGGCGAAAGGATTCGTCGTATCTGTGGAAAGACCGAGGTGGAGGTTTCTAGGTTCAGCAGAAAACTCTACCTCAAGTTAATGAGTCAACTGGAGGCTTCATGGTACCATCTGAACCTGCATTATTGTAATGTTACCTCAAATCTTCAGCCAAGGCGCAGAGAGAGGCTGAGGGAGGCGCAGATGGCTTGAGAAAATTAGAGCTAGGGCAAGTTTTATTTATTAAAACCCTTGTCCAGTTCTTATGGGCTTTTGGGCCCAATTCTCAGTCTGATTAAATCCCTTAGATTTAATCAGGCCCTTTAGTCTCTCTAAGTACAGTAAATGCCTAGCACTTTTACCGTACTTCTGCTAAACCGTTCCTACACATTTTCCTGTTAGCTTAGGCGTGTGACCCATATGGGATCATATAATAAAGGCAATAAATCCAAGATTTATAGATCATGAGCGGACTCTAGCAAGCCATCATGACCCCCAGTATTATATGACTTATGTCTGATCATTGACATACTCTTACTTTCTAGAGTGTCTCAATATCTCGATTAGTCATAAGGCAAGATTAGTGTCATCCTTATAAAGCCTAATCTTGTTCATCGGACTCTGATTTGATACTGACAATCCAAACGACTCGGGAAAGTCCGTTTGAGCATGGCCATGCATTTTCCAGTATTCAAATCTCCGATTGGCCTAGAGATATTCACTCCATTTATATTGGAGGGACAAATCCCGTCTTGTTCCATCACTGTAAACTACTCATTTCATAATACACCCAATCAAGGTCCTTATAACTATCGCTTAACGACAGCATTAGACAATGATCAAAGCGCATTAGTTCATGTGCAGTCACATGCATGCGAACTCAGGTCTAAGGACTATACTCTATAGTCGTAGTAAGAATCTCTTATGACACAGATATAAATATCCTGAAGAGTTCTTATAATCGGGTCTTGTCCGGTCGTATGTACCCCAACATACACCTATGTATTGACTTTGATGCCGTGCATCTATGACATCCTGAGACTTTGTCATAAGTCACATACCAATCTAGTCTCACGCGGTTGTTGGTGTTCCAATTTCAACAATCTTCGACTAGGGACAGGATGATATAAGCCATCTGTCAAATATAGGGTCTCATGATCAAGCTAAATGACTTTGATGACTCAAGATCAAGTCACTTACTTCGATGACCTATAAAATGGTTCATATCATTTTGGAACGATTATTTCATCACAGTTAAAATAATCTTGAAATAATAATTTCATTAAACATCATAAAATGTTTTACAAGAACATATCAATAACTAAATAAAGCCCTTTACAAACTCCCACTGAAATTAAGACTACATCTTAATTTCACTTATCCTACAGCTACAGTCCGCGACTCGTGCATAGGCCTAAGGAGTGGCTTCGTTAATAGATTAGCAACGTTCTCATTCGTTGAAACTTGCTGATCTACTTAACACCTCTGTCATTTATCTCACGGAATAGGTTATACCTACCCTCAATATGTTTGGACCTCTGATGTGCAGCTAGTCTCATCTATGCTGGGAATCACATCGAGTTCAGTGATGAACTCTTCTTTCCAAACAACCTCTTTCGCCGCTATCCAAACTGCGAAATGTTCAGCTTAAGTCATGGAGTCAGCAACAGTGCCTTGCACCGCCAGACAGACACAAGATATAACCGGACTGTGACCGGAAATCATCTTTGTCTGTTGGAAACTTGCCTTTCAGACTCTACTGACTTGTAGCACCTCACTTTCTCCGTAAATCAAGAACTTATCCTTAGTATTCCTCAAATACTTTAAGATATTCTTTACGGCAATCCAGTGATTCTTTGCTGGATTTGACTGGTCTTTACTTGTCTTGCTTAACATTAAAGCAACATCAAAACAAGTACGTGTCATGGCATATATGATAGATCCAATTGCCGACGCATATGGAATCTCATCCATGCATTCAAGCTCAGCAGATATCGTAGGATACTGTTTCTTGCTTAACATATTGCCATGTGACATTGGCATAAAACCCTTCTTGGAGTGCTGAAAACGTGTAGGACTTTGTCAATTTAAGAATCCTGACATTGTCCTACCAGCTCTTTTGGATCTCTATCTTTAGATCCAAAATCCAAGAACATACGTGGCTTTACCCATGTCAATCATTAAAACCAACTCCCAAGCCAGTCCTTTACCGACTGCAGCATTGGGACGTTATTTCCGAGAATCAGTATGTCATCGACATACAATATGAGAAATGCAACATCGCTCCCACTTATCTATTAGTAAACGCACAGTTCCATTTCGTTCCTGTTCAAGTCAAAACCTTGACTACTTCAACAGAACGAAGATTCCAACTCCGATATGTTTGCTTCCATCCATGAATGGATTGATGAAGCTAACTTTACACAAAATGTAATTTTTTCAGAGTCCGGACTCACTTTCGCTTCTTTGAGTTTCGCAGACTCGTCGCTTTCAATGATCATCAGATCATGCGAACTTTCAATGATCATCAGGTTCAACTAATGACGAGAATTCACTCTCGGATTAGTGACTGATTCTTTCATATCTGCGAACTTCAGGCTCCACAGGTGTAGATTCTACAGAAATCTGTAAATCCATCCGCTGCTCTCCCTCAACAGGTTGAGCAGCCACCTGTATTTGTCGAATTTCTTCGAGTCATACTTTTACTCCCACTGTTCTTCTTGGAAAGTAACTTCCTTCTTGAAAACAGAATGGACGTAAAAGATAACAAGCCTTGGTTTCCCTAGGACAACCAGCGAAGTAGCTCAACTATAAATACTTAGTAAAGACGAATTTGGATCGATTCCAATCCACATTTACGTGGTGTCTTTCAACTGATATTGGTGGAACTATTTCAGCGTAAACTTAGATATTTCTAGAGCGTTATTCTTCAAGAATATCATGGAAGATTCGTGTGACTCATCTTTAATCATTTCTTATAAGATCTGATTCTTTCTCACAGAAATACCTCAAGGTTTTCAGGAGAATTGAGCTGTGAAACGACTTCACACTCATTCATATGATCACACCATTAATGACTCAAGTATTCTCACTCGTGATTTAACTCAGAGTCTTAATACTTCTGTCACTCAGATTCTATACCTCATTCTGGAACTCTTTCGACCATGTCAAAGAATTCCGACTTGTGTCTCATCAAATAAACACAGTCTTACTCACTGAATTAATCAGTAGAGACAATGAAGTACAGGAAATTTTTCTCTGGCATTACTGCTCATCGGACCACATACATGAGTATGTTCAATCTCCAATAAGCCTTTGGGCATTTCTCTAGCTAGGCTAAGATAGGCCCCTTTTTCTTTTGGTCCAGTAAGCAGAATTCAAGTCTCATGAGATATCGTATCAAATGAGCCCAACAATCCATAACTATGGGTTTTCTGAATCCGACTTACTCTATGTGACCAAGACTTTTATGCCAAGAAAAATCAGGTTTAATTCATCAGATTTAAACCAATTCGGTATTTATGTTACATTTAGGCACTCTTTGGTTTAAGATATAAAACACATTCCTTGAATAGGGTGCTACAATTAATATTTCATTAAGATCAAAAGAACAAAATTTGTCTTTTATCAAAATGAAAAACATTCAAATTCTTACAAGAAAATGAAAAACAACTCTGCTTGAAGCAGGTACATTGTAGCAATTACTTAATACAAAGCCAAGCCTCGAAGGCATCTACAAGTGAAAATCCTACGGCTGAGGCAGCGTCCATAGCTCCTTCCAGACATGTAGATCCACTTGTCCTTCCTTCAACATTCTACTGTTGCTTAGGCTCTGCATATTATCACAAATATCAGTGCCACAACCAGTATCCAATACCTATAAGGTAGAACTTGAAGTAATAACATGAATACCTGAGGAAGTAGTCTCATACATCAACTTCAACTCCTCATCATCTTCCATGAATTTAATGCAATCTCTCTTCCAATGCCCTGTCTCCTTACAGTAGCAGCACTTACCAACGTAAGAGGTATCTGACTCGGGCTCAGAAGACACACGCTTGCCATGATTCAAAATCTGGACAACTTTGCCTTCACCCTTGTCAGCATTAGGTTTAGTAAACCTACCCTTCTCACTCATGAGATTATTCAGGGTACTCTTCACGTTTGTTCAACTGTCTTGAGCATATCATGCAGTTCAGTCAGCGTCTTCGTTAAGCCTTTCTTGATATAGTTCCTTCTGAACTTATCATAGCTTGACGGCAGTGACTGTAGAATGATCTCAGTTGCCAATTCTTGGCTAACTGGATAATCCAGTTTCCTCAGGTTATCAATGTAACCCATCATTTTACTGACATGAGGACTCACTGGATGATCATTTGGTAGCTTGCAGCTAGTGAGAGACTTAACCAACTGGTATCTCTCCACTCTTATCTGCTCCTGAAATTTCAATTTCAGGCTGCTGATCATCTCTATTGGCGACTCCATGCTCTCATATTGCTTCTGCAAGTCTGAGTCCATGGTAGCCAATATCAGACCACGCACATCTACCGCATCATTATAATGCTTATTCCAAGCATCATATACTGCATGAGAAGCATTGGATCCGATCCTCACGGGGAGAGCTCTCTCAAGGACATAGTCCTTTCTCTCCTGTCTGAGGACTAGCCTCAGGTTCCGCGACCAAGTCAAGAAATTTGATCCGTTCAGCTTGTCCATCTCAAGGACAGACCGGATCGAGAAAGTGTTTTGATCGTTTGTGCTAGTCATAGCTGAAATATAAGATAAAAGAATTTTAGTTAATATGTTCAATATGATTAATCTTGTATTATACTTAGTATGATTAATCTCGCATTATATTCAATAACATCAGTTACCCTCAATAGAATATAATGATTCCAAGATCCACATATAACTAAGATCAAAGTGGGCCACTGGCCGTCACCCAACCTTAGCTTATATCGGTAAGCCCTATCTCGGCTAATTATATCCGTGATATAACTCTTGGTTGTGAATCTGGGCCCGAGGCCCAATCCACTCTGATGTCTCAAGGCCCGAGACTCCCGATGGCCTAGTCAAGAAAACCAGACTATACAGTCATGTAATCACTAATGTCTGGGACTCCCAATGACATACATGAATCACAAACCGTCTTACCCACGCAAAAGTAGACACCCTCACACTGTAAGGCCATGAGTACAATTGAATGGACTTCGACAGCTGACATAGACTGGACAAGACATCCAACGCTTGATATTATTTGAGGTTTGTAGGTTTATTAAAATTTCATCCCAAAATAGAAGATTACTATTTTGGGAAACTTTCCTTTTTGGGAAACCTACTAATTTTGGAAACTTTCTAAAATTGGAAACTTCCTAAAATTTGAAACTTTCTAAAATTGGAAACTTCCTAAAATTGGAAACTTTCTAAATATAGAAATTTCCTAAAATCCAAAACATGCAAATCTAGAAACTTCTAATTTAAGAAACTTTCTAATTTCAGATTTTGGAAAACAGATTAATTTAAAATCGATTTTAATTTTATATAAATAAATTTTAAATTAAATCTGAAGAAAAGACTCAAATAATTGGCCCAATTGTTTTAACTTCTTGGCCCGAGGCCCAAGAATTGGTCCATGTCCAAGACATAACCCAATTGCCCAATTAAATGACATAACCGGTCTGGTTCATTAAAATTGGTCCAACCAAAATTAATTACTACGATAACCACAATTGTCAACCGGTTACTTACTAAACCGGATTTTCTCAATTTATTTGGTCCAACCAAATCAAATTAGAAAATCACTGGTTTAGGCACAAAATCCAATTTTTTCGACTTTGGATTTCTTATCCCGGTTTAACCAGAACTTAATAAATTTATTAAGTATGTTTATTAAACCAAGACGATTTAAGTTTTAATCAAAATTAAACCGAACCATCACTCAGCCAAACCGAACCGACCATTAGGTCACGGTGAACCGAACCGAGATGCAGGCTTCACACGATCGGGAATGATCGGGACAGCCGCATGCCGCGATCGGGACGAGTTCGGTTGCGTGATCGGGACGGGAGCGTGATCGTCGAGCTCGGGTCGTGTGATCATGACTCGATTGGGACGAGAGACTCACGCGATCGGGACGCGGGAGAGGCAGGCCGTGATCCGCGATCGAAGCATGCGATCGCCTCGGCCGAGCAACTCGCGGTCCATGTAGCTGATCGGTCCGACGCATACCGATCCATGATCGGATGACGCGACGCGACTTGATCCGGACGTGTGATCCTTTGGCGATCAACACTCCGACGCAACCAATTCATATAGATTGGATCATGCGATTTCTTGTTTGTTTAGGTTTTTAATTCTTTGTTTCTTAAGTGTTTTCTCTTATCAGTAGATTGATTCAAAACACTTCTTAAACAATCCTAAACATGATTCTAAACAAGAAAAACTAACAGAACCAATGGCTCTGATACCACTGAAGGATCGTTTAGTGTTAATCCTGATTCAATTCTCAGATTGATTCATCCTACTAAACATGCAGATCTAGGTTCTCTTGATTAGAAACATAATAGATCTCACCTGTTACCTTGTTTATGCAGCGGAATGGAGGTACGGGTCAGAGATCAGCAGAACCACCAAGTGATAGCTCCTCCAAAGGCTCACACACGCACACAGCAGGAAATTGGCTGCTAGACCGAAAGGAGAGAGGCGCAGAGAGAGGCTGAGGGAGGCGCAGATGGCTTGAGAAAATTAGAGCTAGGGCAAGTTTTATTTATTAAAACCCTTGTCCAGTTCTTATGGGCTTTTGGGCCCAATTCTCAGTCTGAATAAATCCCTTAGATTTAATCAGGCCCTTTAGTCTCTCTAAGTACAGTAAATGCCTAGCACTTTTACCGTACTTCTGCTAAACCGTTCCTACACATTTTCCTGTTAGCTTAGGCGTGTGACCCATATGGGATCATATAATAAAGGCAATAAATCCAAGATTTATAGATCATGAGCGGACTCTAGCAAGCCATCATGACCCCAGTATTATATGACTTATGTCTGATCATTGACATACTCTTACTTTCTAGAGACAGTACAGAGATTACTGGACATAATTCCAACACTCTTTTGGATCTAAACATCCTCCTGAATTTGTCTTTTATAGGAAAGTACCTAAGAACCTTCGCTGGAATCCCCTTCTTCTCCTGACCAGTATTCTTATCCCTTTCCCATCTTGACAGATTACATCTTGGACAAATTTCCATCTCTGCGTACTGCTTTCTGTAGAGGATACAGTCGTTAGTACATGCATGAATCATGCCGTACCCAAACCCAAACATCTTCAGGAACTTCTTCATTTCATTTGTAAATCTCGGGAGAACATTTTCCTTAGGAAGAATCTCATGAACCATTCTCATCAGCTGATCAAAATAATTCTCCGACATACCACTCTTCATTTTAATCATGTAAATCCCCATGATTGCAGACATCTTGGTGTAGTTAGAACAACTGGGATATAAAGGAGTTTCAGGGACTTCTAGCTTCTTCCTGAACTCAGACTCTTCTTCACTATCAACATCATATTTATGATCTTCACTGTGGCTAATAGGCTATGAATCACCATCAAAGAAGGCTGTCCTAATCAAATCAAAATCTTCAAACTCAGACCTCGGATCTTCAGATGTCTGATTTTGCTTCGTATTTGAGAAATTATCGAGAATCCATGATTTCCAGGGAATTGAGAGTTAGATTAGGGTTTTCGATTGGATAGGGTCATTTAGTAATCGAGTGAAAAAGTGCGAAATCAAGATAAAGAGTGAGATTTTAAGCTAATGAACATGCAAGAATACAAAGAGAGTGAGAGAGAAGATTTGTATTTTTGGCTTAGGAAGAAAAAAAAGTCTTAGAGTATTTCCTTTTTTCTAACAAACGTGGGGGAACCAAATTTTTTCGTCCCGCTCAAAACATAGATAGTCTTTTTATATTACCAAACGCTATATTTAACTCCCGATTCAATCAAACATAGCATAAACATTGAAAACGCTATCTGTTTATGCTATCAATAGTCAAATTTCTTGTAGTGTTAAGCTCAATCACAATTCTGATGGATCAATTGAGCGTCACAAAGCTCGACTGGTTGCATTGGGAAATAAAAAGGTAGAAGGCGAGGACTTTGATGAGACATTCTATCAGTTGTCAAAATGATAAAGATTCGATGTCTCTTACGTATTGCGGCTGCAAATCAATGAGAAGTTTATCAGATGGACGTTCATATCGTGTTCCTTAATGTTGACTTAAAAGAAGAAGTCTACATGAAGTTACCACCTGGATTTCAACACTCTGTACCAACAAAAGAATGTCGTCTCCGCAAGTCACTATACGGTCTTCGCCAAGCTCCTAGATGTTGGTTTGCCAAACCCACATCAGCCTTGTTTAACTTTGGGTCCGTACAATCATATGAAGATTATTCATAGTTATCATATACTCAAAACGGTGTGGAGATTTGAGTTTTAGTATACGTTGACGATCTTGTAGTATGCTGCAATGATCTTTACTTACTAACGAAGTTCAAGCAATATTTGGGAAGACGTTTCCATATGAAATACTTGGGAAAGCTCAAATATTTCTTGGGTATTGAGGTGGCTCGGTCAGATGAAGGTTTATTCATTTGTCAACGCAAGTATGCCCTTGGCATCATACCCGGAACATGTTATCATGGCGCAAAACCGGTCCCGACGCCTCTGGAACCAAATCATGAACTCGCCTCCGATAAGAGTCCTTTCTTGAAGGATTAGAGTCCCTACAGAAGACTAGTTGGACGTTTAGTTTATTTGGACATACACGACCTGAACTAACATAATACATTCACTTTCTATCTCAATTCATGCCTCAACCAAGGGAGGCACATTGGGAAGCAGCATTGTGTATTGTATGCTTCCTCAAAGGTGCTCCAGGTCTAAGAAACATGATACGGTATCACATTCTTTTGCTGAAGCAGAATATAGATCAATGGATGCCACGTTAAGGGAGATCAACTGGTTGTCTCGTCTTCTTGCTTATCTTGGTGCAAAACCTACTACTCCTACATAAATGTTCTGTGACTCGCAAGTAGCACTTCACATAGCTCGCAATCATGTGTTTCATGAACGTACTAAACACATTGAATCGGATTGTCGCATAGTGCGCGACAATGTTCAAGTTAGGCTCATCGTTACGGTCAATGTTCGGACAACTTACCAAATGATCGACATTCTCACTAAAGCTTTGAGTCAACTACAGTGTTGATTTATTATCTTCCAAGTTGGGTATTGCAAATTTTCATTCTCCAACTTGAGGGAGAGTAATAACTAGTATATATATATATATGGTAAATATAATGACTACTATATGTTATAGATATACTTGAGATTTAAGATAAGTGCATATCTCTTGTTAAAGATATGATCAGGCTTTCTATAAATACATGGTTTACATGATCAATAACACAAGGCATTCAAATTATTTTTGATTCTTATAGTTTATAAATTGGGCGCAGAGCCGATGGAGATTTATGAAAGACCCTTTACATTCAAGTAAGCGGCTGCTTCATTGTTCTCAGGAAGAGAAACGAAATGAAGAAGAAGTAGGAGAAGAGAGACTCAG